>VMBQ01002132.1:93215-153797 GCA_007657795.1 Dreissena rostriformis | reverse complement strand
AATAATAATAATAATAATAATAATAAACCATGAAAGTCATGTCTATCATGATCTAAAATAGTTAATACACCTTTCCAATTGTCCAGTTATAAAAAATATAAACATGCAAACATTTTGTAATTGCACTGTAAACATCTGTTTTAATAAATTTCGGTGAACTGACCACACACGCCAAATCATTAATAATAAAAGAAAAATTAGCTCCTAAGTAGTGTAGATTTTAATTGAGAACATGTAGAAAATAAAAATAAACTCGATAAACGAAATGGGGCGCGCCCCCTTTCGCACCAAACCCCTTCCGCTATCTCTTGCCGCTGTGTCTGACCAAAATCCTGTGGAAATGCCTGAAATGGCTTATCCACATCAGGCCAACAGGCCTTCAAAAAACGATAAACTGACTACACAAGCCAACTGGCTTTAAGTCTACAGGCAAACTGGCATTCAAAGACCACACAAATAAAACAAAACAGAATAAAACAAAGCGATAATAATATCAATAAAAATGGGTTTTCAAAAAATTCGTATCAGGTAATGAACACTAAGAAATTTTTCTAACGCAACACTTTTCAAACTTGAATCTCTCAATTATTTGTAACGATTTTGATTTAAAATTGTACATGTGAGCATTAGATTTCACTCATAATATTAAGTCATCCGTATGGATCGGACGCCTTAGCACGTGGGGAAAGTGTGGTTTCATATTTGTGCAATCGGAAATGATAAACGCGATATAACTCTAATTGTGTTTCAATTTCATCATTGTTAATGGGTATTTTTACCAGGAAAACATAAATTAATTTAAAACAAAACAAAATGGTTCGTATGAATATTTAAATACGCAACCGCACAACTGGAATGTTGCAGGCCGGCCAGTCATATTGCTCAGAAAAATGCTTATTCGGCGTAGCTGTCTACACCATATTTTGATCTCACTCGACCTTTGTAATTGTCCGATGAAATCTTTAGAAAATGTCTCGCAAGCAGGTCCAGTGATTAAACGGAATTTCCGTTTTTGTGTCAAATATCAAAACTGCGCGAAATAAAATAACGTGAATTATAGATTATACAAAATGTTGACTCATTTACATAAACAGATGATTTCATCGACGTATATATTCTGTAGTTTCTGTGGAAAAAAACACAATTCTAATTCTGCATGGGATAATTTGAAAATTATATAGATGCAGCATTGCGTAAACGATGTAAACTGAATGCTCATGAAACTGTTTTATCTCGGATAAAAATGCTAAGAGGATACAACCGTTTCACTTCAAACTCTCTTTTTCAATTCAGTGTGTGTGTGTCCCTTTATATTTGGCACCATGTAAGTACCAGAGCGTTTCTAACGCTATGTTCTCACATTTAACAATTACTACCCTATTGCATTCTTTGGACTAGTATATTTATAAGTATTAAGTACTGGTGTTTTCTATTCATTATAAAGAAGTAAAACTCCAGTTGCTCCAGCAGCTTGCATTCTTACACACGTTCTTGGTTCTTTATTTATGACAAATGAGCAATTGCCAAAACAGAACAGTACGGCACAATACAAAACAACATACACACATAGTAGAATAAAACTGGGGTCACCGCCTTGGAACGGTCAATGCTTAGCACTGGGGGTTTAAACCGGTTATGGGCGCTCAACCTCACACTTGGCCCAGAAATATTCATGATGCATATACGTGCAAATACAATTTAACCTCATAGCATTGCAACTCAAATTAAACAGTAAAAAAAGCGAATTAAAACACATTTACTTGTATTACAATTTAATTACATATTTGAAATATGTATGGATGATTCGCGTTTGGGAGGTTACCATGTATATTTTTATTTGAATTTTTATACAGCATTTATGTGTTCTATCTATAGATACATTAATAAAAACATATCTTATGAAGAGAAACAAGGCACACCAACAGGCCAAACACCCCGTAATTGAAGTCGGTGTGACGCGGTAAGAGCTGCGCTGAGACCCACATCTCATTGATATTACTGAGTATCTTTCACGAACACAAACCAACATCTGCGCCGTTATCGTGTTTAAAGAATGTTTTTAATGATTCTTTCAAACTGTTTTTGGGACATTCTTTCGAGCGTGTTAAATCAAGACCTATATACAATTTTAATAAATGAAATAATGCATCATGTACGAAATGTGAACGTATACATATAAAAAAGAAACAAGGCGGACAGATATTGCTAACAATATCTTTAAAGCAGCAGTCAAGACAAATACACGAAAATAAAAGGTTAACAAATTGTGTTTGATGAACATCTTACGTGCAAAATACTGCCTTTAAGTCGATCAAATAGTAATGCAGTAACATTTTGGAAACTTCAGATGAGCATTCATTAAGCAGGCGGCAGCTGTTGATGCCGTTGAAATAAATCCGTATCTATGACTGTGCACATTGTTCTGGTTTGTGTCTAACAATTTCGCTGCGTAAATACAAAAATCTATAAATATTCCCTACCTCCGCCAGTGTTAACATACCTTTATGATGATTGCTTTTTTGTGCGCCTGTTGTTTTCAGAAACATTGAACGGATTTCTTGGAATGTTGGGGTTTGGCCAAATATTTGTGTGTTGTTGTTTTTCTCGGAAACATTGCGCGGAGTTCTTGGAAGCTTGTGACGGAGCCAAGTACCGTAACATTTAAATGAAGGATAATTTACACATCATTGCTGCATGTCTGATCAATCTGATTGTAGCATTGTGTTTCATACAGACAGCGTCGTGTATTCAGTGTTGTTTTCACAATGGCTCAACTTCTTTTTCATATCTTTTCTGAGAAATAATGGATCCTATGACGTAATAAGAATATGTTATAATTATATCGAACAAGTATTTTTTTTATAAATAATTATATGATAACGTGTTTGATTAAATTGCAATGTGTTGTATAATAAACTGGCAGTCTGCATATTTGTGAGATAGCATGATTGAACAGCACATAATTGTTGTAGTAGTTATTTAAATGCTTGCATTTTAATCAGCATTTAGTTTTAAAGCCCCATTTATACTCAAAATCAACGAATATTTCTTAAATTATTTCGTAAAATAAAGTTTACCCATACAAAATCAGTGTTTATTATAGCAAAAGCCAAAATTTCAACGCTAGATGTGGTATAATAACATAGATTTAACGAGATACAAAATGCTCTTTATGTGTCAACTTGCAAACGCCCTGTCAAACAGATGAGCGATATATTTATTATTATTATTATTATTATTATTTTATTATAATTATTTTTATTATAAATATTATTATTGTTATTATTATTGTTGTTGTTGTTATTGTTATTGTTGTTATTATTATAAAGGTCTAGCTATGTTTTGTGTATGACCTTCTTTTCCCACTTTGCGCGCATACGGGCGCTTACAACATCAAACATGTTATGTAGGTCCTGTTCTTTTTTCCGATATCCTTACGGTAGACAAGAACTATATTTTAAAAGATATACGGCGTTGAGTCAATAGGTTTTGGTGTTGAAAACGATATACAATACATTCAAAGAGTTAAGACTAATGTCAAGGATGTTTTTTTTCAAACAATTTTAAGCCGTATCACATTCACACACATTTAAATAAGTACGAACTTAGTTTACAATCTTATTGGATACCCGTCTTGACGACTTTAAACGCCAAACGAAAAATAGTTTTTGAGAAAACAGTATTGCATAATAAAATAAAATGCTGTGTTTCACTCTGTTGATCACTCCAGATATTAATAAAAAATTAGTTCAGCGACTCGACAAGTTCTCATGTATGGCATTGTTTCCCGATCAACCAAAAACATCGGTATATGGTTTTTATGTCGCATTTTGTCTTGCTTCAAGTCTGAATTTAAATTTACAAATGAATATTTACCATTAAATACGTTTCTTTCAATACCTATATACACGTGCCTTTCAGAGAACCGGCAGTATAACTTAATGAGACTCCGATGTTGACATTATGAAAATACTACCGTAATTTATTCTAAGAACCACACCGTTACCGCCAGGTTTACTCGTATTTAAATAAGGCGTCACAAAAATAATTTGTTTGTTTACGGTGACCCGACCCTACCTATTTTTTTGCCGCCGGTCCTAATCTTTTTTGAGCCCAAAATTCGAAAAAAATCGGACCGCGTATTTTTCGGCGCCGCTCATTAAACTTTAAACGTTATCCGACATTAAACTCGGAAATATGGAAAGCAACCTCTGGCAAATTTTATTCAGGACCGACAAGTCATTTAAATAAGATAATCGGTCCGACTGACCGACACAATCGGATGAAAAATGTTTTCAAAAAGATCACTCAAAGTGTATAATGTGATATTGGATTAATAGAAGGTAAATGCTTTCTGATCAACTTCTGTTAAAAACCTTTTTTCTTACCTACATTTTGATGTTTTGGTGTTTACAATTTGATTAGAATTGACTTTCACATGTGAGTTCAAAATCAACGGTCTTTGTTTAAAAAAGCAACCGAGTGCGTCCGCCATTTTGTCTGTTGCATTTAATTTCTCAAAAATTTCTTCTGTTAAATAGTTTCATTACTATATTGTTCTGGGAAGGATATATTTTAATTAAGATACCAACAATTTCTGAAATCAAAAGTAGGTAATTCACTCGATGTACTATATTTGGGATATTTTAAAATTCGGACATAGGGATATTTATGTGTTGATTTGTTGTTGATAGTTAGTAAAAATATGTTTTGTGTTATTTCAGACAACACGAATGGATGATGGTAATTATCATGGGCCTTTCTCTCAAGAAAAAGGTGTGAAAGACATTCATTTAATTAAACCTGAAAATCAACCACCTCAGCTAAGAGAAAATATTTTAACAATAGGTGTTGTTTTAGAACGTGTTAAATTGGCTAATAAACAGAAATTGGAGTCATCCATAGTATGTATGTAAATGGGTGTGTGCAATTAAGTCAAACTTGATTGGGTGTCACCCTGTCTTTCAAGAACACGGACTTGTAGAGCGGTGGAGGCTAACATACAGTTTGATAAAAAGAAGACGTCTAAAAAATTATGCCTTTAGATTATTTGTGGTTTATTATTAATATAATAATTGTTTAATGATATCGACTTTGGACATGTTTTATTGTATTTTAATGTGATCAAAACCAAAAAATATCTAAAAGGTACTCTCTTTTGTTGTGTTTTGCTGTTATAGTTAAGTCAGACAGTGGGACTGACAGAAACTGTTTGACAGACACAAATTTCAAGTCTGTCAGTCCGAATGATTGACAGATTTTTCAAGTTTTGTCGAACCCTAGCAACATATGAAATATTAATGAACAGCAAGTTTTTT
This sequence comes from Dreissena rostriformis, assembly GCA_007657795.1. Lineage (NCBI taxonomy): Eukaryota > Metazoa > Mollusca > Bivalvia > Myida > Dreissenidae > Dreissena > Dreissena rostriformis. The sequence continues at coordinate 148,479 of VMBQ01002132.1, read as the reverse complement.
ATTTCATATAAGCATTTAAATACAGCCATATAGCATTACATACATCATCAAATTTATTGTACATACTGCCACAGTTGTACACGCCAAAACATAAGAAGATGCACCATGTACGACATTTTCTAAAAAAAAAATATTTAAAAAAATAAAATTATTTGCATACCTACCTACCCTAATTTTTTTGGCCATGTCAGTGGAAACAAACCATTTTTTAAAGGCCTAAACAGAAATTGAAGTCATCCATAGTATGTATGTAAATGGGTGTGTGCAACTAAGTCAAACTTGATTGGGTGTCAACCTGACTTTCAAGAACGCGGATTTGTAGAGCGGTGGAGTCTAAAAACAGTTTGATAAAAAGAAGACGTCTGAAAAGTATGCCTTTGGATTATTTGTGGTTTATTATTAATATAACAATTGTTTAATTATATCGACTTTGGACATATTTTATTGTATTTTAAAGTGAACAAAACCAAAAAATATCTAAAAGTTACTCTCTTTTGTTGTGTTTTATTGTTATAGTTTAGTCAGACAGTGGGACTGACAGAAACTGATTCGGACTGACAAAAATTTCAAGTCTGTCAGTCCGAATAACTGACAGATTTTTCAAGTTTTGGCGAACCCTAGCAACAAATGGAATATTAATGAACAGCAAGTTTTTATTTCATAAAAGCATTTAAATACAGCCATATAGCATTACATACATCATCAAATTTAGTGTACATACTGCCACAGTTGTACACGACAAAAAACATGAGAAGATGCACCATGTACGACATTTTCTAGAAAAAAAATATAAAAAAAATAAAAAATATTTGCCTACCTACCTACCCTAATTTTTGTGGCCATGTCAGTGGAAACATTTTGTTTTAGGCCTGAATGAAAACAAGTAAATGGATGAACACAATAATATAAGAGTGAGAAACATGAGAAAACAAAACTTCTGAGACGAGTATGGGTTATATTCGAAATCCTATTAGTACCACTTAACAGTTAAATAAAATAATGCAAAGTCGTATAAACGCAAAAAAACGTGTCTATGCATTTGGACACGTACTAACGCAAAACTCGCATTACAATGCTAATAAACGTGTAATAACGCTCAATAAATACGTAATTACGTCAAACAAGGTGTTATAACGCATAATAAAGGCCTAATTATGCGATATTAAAGCTTAAACACGCGAACAAAGTCGCCTTACCGCCAAACTAAAATTCAAACAAACGCTAACAAAGCGTAATTATGCCGATCTACGTTTTTACGTATTATTTAACGTTATAATGGCTATATGCAAACAGTTACTCACAGTCTGTTCAGGTTTTATGCTGTGTGCTGCTCATCATAATCTAAGTGCTGAAAATGAAGTCCTTAAGACTTGGATATTGTAAGAATGGCCTGTTATCGTGTTAGATTTTCTCAGAGACTACTAATGCATCAAAATGGGTATCTGAGAAGGAAAGGATTCTTCAAAGTATCATCGCCTTATAGGAAGAATTATATATGTTCGACAAAAAACGTCATTTTGAGTTAACAAATAATTGTTGACCTTCTGAAATAGAGTAAGTTCAAAAGTTGGTCAACGTCAAGGTCTAAATGAAGTCAGGTGATGGGGATGTGTTTAGGTGGATAAACTTAAAATAAAGCAGATAAGTACGTATTTTATATAATTAAATTACTTTCAAGACATTGAATCATGGGCTTTTGTTACCCCCAACAAAGGGTATTACTTTCAGAGCTCTTAAGATGAAGTATCTTCGAAATATTAGGAAGTATTTAATTACATGGAAACAATTGAACGCATCACAATTAGACAACAGTAGTTGACCTTTAGTCGACACATCATACCACGGCTTTTCAAGTACCATGTTCCACCATTTAAAACAGTAGGAAAAAATAACTCGAATAAAAGCGCTTTGATGAAATGATAATACATGTATTTACAAATATTATTTCTAAAGAGATGGAACTTTTAAAATAGGGTGGCAGATTTAGGGTGTTTCAGATTGAGTTTACACTATTATGGAATTTAATACCAATCATTATTTTTTATATGCCTAATATTAATCAAAATGTTCCGAAATCTTGCTAGTAGGTACAAATTGAACATAACTGGATATGCGTGCAATTTTGTGTTGATATGTGGTCAACGTGTTTATTGATCATCACAAAAACGTAAAATGTGGGAGGTTAGGCCTTGCACTAGCAGTTTTATAAAAGTTAAAACTCTACTTTCGGAACGAACCGTCCTTTTTTTAAATGTTTTCAATATATATGTTGGACACTTTTGTACATGTTTTTCTATTCTTTACGTTCTTTTGCAAACGTATTGACTCTACTTCAGAGACTTTTGTAAACGCGTTCACTTTACTTGATATACTTTTGTAAACGCTTTTACTCTACTATGCGTACTTTTGTAAACGTATTCACTCTAGGCACTTTTGTTAACGAATACGAATACAAATATTTAATTTGCAGTCAAAGGCCACCAGCCCATAATACAGACAGTGTAATTTCATTATTATATAAAAAAACTGAGTAGTTAAAGAATACAAAGCAATATGATGCAACACACGCATTCACTTTCGTAGAACTAATATTGCTATACATTATAATTTCACAATTTTTAAATAACAAAATGCAAGTACATATTTAAAAGGTAAGCCACAGCGTATGATTCATTATCAATGACAAACAATATAATTATGCAGTTTTTCAAAGATAAATAAACAATGCAATACAAGCATGTAATATTAAAATGAAAGCTAGTTTGCAGGATAATTACGTAATTGTTACATATAAGCATGCACATACATATACATGTGTATATTTTATGGCAGTGTACATACATGGAATTTACATTTTGGAAAAAAAGGAAAAAATGAACCCCTGCTGCAAACGTTATAAATGATGTGTGCTAATGAATTGTTTTCGTACTTTATTAAATTCACACAAAAATTTGGCTATCAAAAATATGTGCTTGTCATTTTCATCGGCCATTAACATATTGAACAAATGAACAGTTTCTATGTGATTCAATCACTGCGGAATAACCAAATCATGTCTAAGTGTGTTTTACAATGGGCATTGGTACTCATCTTCTACTATATAAACATGTCGCATTAGACAAAATTTACAATATCTATGATCATGCTGTATGGTCATGTGTCGACCTTTCTCAATCATGAGCTCGTGTCCGGAAGATCGGAAAAGTGAAAGACATCGTTTTAATGCGTAAGGCAACTCAATTGACAGATATCGTTCAACATTAAGTAATGTATTGAATTCCCGATAATATTTCGCCTTAGGCGAACTATTCATTTGAGCTTGGAGTGTTTGCAGCGCACCATTTTTAAGCCTGTTTTTGAACATTTAAGCATTTCCGACTTAGTTTGCTAACCAAATATAGCCACAGCCATTCTCGAATAGTACTCTTTTAACATGTGTAGCCCAATTGATTTTGCCTTATGAATCGAGGTTTCGAAGAAGCATGTACATTTGTATCGGGTATCTGTTTGTTGGCATCTGAAGAATCCTGACCCAGAATGCAATGAGTTTACCCGTGTATGTCATATACAAAGGCAGCCGTCCACATTCAGTCAAAGCAAAGAAATGTGTCACATATTTGTTTAAACCACAAAGCCGTTTATAGTAGTTGATGTGCGCATGTTCAATACCCTCTGCGTACTGGAAGCCCCATATTTCGGAAGAGAAGCAAAAACTCGGCGTAATCATAGCGTCAACAAGTTTGAACTCTTATTTTGGGCTAAAATATCCAAAATGTTTCTGGCACCTATACATGCTTCCTAAAGCTTTCATGGCTTGATTTGCTAGCGTCTCCTTCGTCATTGTCCATGATAACGTCGGCGTAAAGTACGCAACTAAATACTTATAGAAAGACACGACTTCTACATTTGCTCCTCTGTATGTCCAGAGTTCATATCGGCGTAGATAACCACCATTTCTAAAAGCCATGTGTGTGCTTGTCCAGATTCCCTTTCATTTCAACTTTATCACAGAAAACTTCGATATTGTTGATAAGTCGCTGTAATTGCACAGCTGTATCTGCTAGCCCCGAAACATCATCAGCATTCACTAATACAAATAATCTATCGATTTCAGGAGAGAGATATATTCCATCGCCTTCTTTTGATCTCAAAAAGTTAACCAGATCATTCATGAACATGGCAAAAATAATCGGCGACGATAAACAACCTTGTTTTGTACCAATTTTACAGTCAAAGAAGTCTGTCAAGCCATTTTTAACTTTTACACATGCTTTCATTGGACTATACATAGATTTTAACATATTTGAAAAACGACTGTTAACACCATTTCTCGATAGACATTGACAAATCTTCATATGATTACAATTGTCAAAAGCCTCCCGACCTCAAACTAGCCTGTGATTCATCAAAGACCATGTTTTCGTCACACCATGACATAAGTCTGTTGTTAAAATATTGACAAACACTTTGCTTATACTATTCAATAGCGAAATTGCCCTATAATTGTTTGGCTCTAAGGTTGATCCTTTTTTGTGAAGGGGAGTAATGATACTGCCACTCCAGTTCTCTGGAAATACACCCGTTTCAAATGTATGATTGAAAGCTCTTGTCAAAAATTGGCATAATTCGTTCAGCAGTGACCTTAAACATTTTTATACAGAGATCATCGTAACCTACTGCAGTATTGCTTTTTAGATCTTTACACTACCTAATATACTTTTGTGAACGCGTTCACTCTACTTTACGTGTTTTTGTAAACTTTTTCAATCTACAACAGTACTCTAGTTAACTCTACTTCATTTTTTTTTTGTAAAAGCGCTCACTATATTTAAGGTTCTTTTGTAAACGTGTCCATTCGAACATTCTTGATGTTAATTGGAAAAAAATATTTGGTTATCGCGTCTCCAAAAAGTCATTAGCTGTTTAGTTTTGATCATATCAGAATAAATTTTGTATTTGCTAAAATGGCTAATTAATCACTTAAATTTATTCGAAGACCTGACGCATTCGCGCTCTTGCTGTTTATAATGAAGTTGAAAAGGTACGCAGTTGGACGCTCGTCTTGTTAAATACACATTTAATAACAATTTTAATGAATGCAGGCATGTAAGTAAATCGAAACCATGTCCGAAGTCCTCATGCTTTCAATTTCCAAAAACATAGATTGTGCTCGGTTAAATTGATTTAAACAAACAAGCAGTGACGCGTTATTTAAATAAGTTGTTTTATTTAATGAGTGAAGAAAGAATTTCAATCTATCAATAACATAATTTGAAACGGGTCTTTCAAATGCTATACACGATGCCTCAAAAGACGTTTTTGTGTTTTGGACTAATGACATGAACAGGGTTAATACTGAATACATGAACAGCTATTGATAGGATATTGCAATTACTAAATCGGTATCATAGTATGTACACGCTGGCCCACGCTGTTTATATCATGTTAATATTCATTTACCGCGATTGTTCATGTAAAAGGGTTTATTTAATCGAGATTAAACACTTAATGTATAATAAGCACTAATTGTGTTCGAATACTTTTATTTGCGAAGGCGAAACAAAGTGAACGGGCTATGCGAAACATTTAATATGACAAAAGAAAAAGAACAATAAAGTAAATGCAGTTTACAAATAGGTATACGTACATAATACATTTTAACCTTCTACATGAACGGTTCGTACTGCTTCACAAAGCTGCATTCATGAGTAACGGACCTTTTTTGCAATCACCCTGAAATTGTTATTGCCGCGTGCTTTACTTAAATGGAGAAACAGGTTGAATGAACACTTTAAACATTCCTACATTATTTTCATTTTGATTTTTCGTCTTTAAACAAAAGACCTCACTTGTGCCTACCACCAGTGACGCCACTTCAGGTAAATTACTGGCGTAAGTACTTTCAGTATGTACTGGTAAACCAGCTAGCCCACGTGTAGTGATTGTAGGCAACGTTACGCCATGATATCACTGGAATTCGGTGGAATATCACGAACGTTCCACAACAAAAATGCAAACAAATCTTCCTATGACTCATCCTTACTTACCTGGCGTACGGAAATGCGGTAACCAGCATTCCTGCATTTGCACCTGCAGACGGAACGTACGAAGTTCAACAACAGCATATCATATTTGTTTATCCAAATCCTTGCAGTGGTTACCTAAACGGGTTAATATGATAACGCTCTGCTCGGAACTATTCATATCTTTGCGCGGAGGTTGTTTGTATTCTAAGATAGTTTCAGAAAATATTATCTTTTTTACCAGCAATTTACTAAACATTTAAAGCATTTTGTATTTCTATTTATATTCCGACAGAACGCACGGATCCATGCATCTCAATGTACCGAAGTTTTGATTTTTTTAGTTCATTATTGGTCACTAACAAAGCTATTTATAGTGTGAGTACTTTACGTGAAGGAAATTATAAATTATTCGACTACAAATCAGATCAGCTTAAAGTAAGGCTTCATTTGTTCTGCAATTTTGCCGAATTATGCCCTGTTTTGTACTTGGACAATTTTGGTTAACATTTGCGTGCAAATACTTCATAAATTTATGTTTGCAACATATATTGAATGTTACATGTGTGTTCAGGATCATTATAAACATTTACTGATCAAGATCTGTAAATTTCACCAGCTTTTAAGCATGATTATGCCCCCTTTTGTACTTATAAAGTTAGACGCAGATTTGCGTTCAAGTTGAAATTCAGGTTAATATTTTTATGAAACAAGTACATATCTATGTTACTAGTATGGATATTCAAGTGATACTTCACATATGTTTTCGGGATCATAATGGTAACAGGCCAATCACCCTGACCTGCAATTTAGCAGATTTATTCCATAAATTGTACTTTTTGTACCCAGTAAATTCAGGTTAGCGATTGCAACAACACTATCTCTTGCTTACAGACCGGCCTAGCTTGAGGATGGCGATATTGTGCTAAGCGTGTTTGTGTAGGTATGTTACTGGTTGTATAAGCAGAGGATTGTATTTGGGGCCAGTGGCGACAAGGTCATTGCTACTTAAAACAGAAAAATAGTTTCCGCTAATAACTTTTGTTTGGATGAAGGCAATGTGGTTTAATTTCGTTTGTTTGTAACTGGTATGCATGACGGGATGCCTGTTGGGCCAGTTGAGTCAATATCTCGCTTACTAAAGGTAGTAAAATGGTTTCTGCTCAATACTTTTTATTTTGACGAAGACAATGTGCTGGTATGTTGTGCGTAGATACATGTAGCTTAGACGCCAACATTGCTTTCAAAATAAATTCAATTCAACTACATTATTTGGTTTGAAATTGAAAATCTAGTTTCCTGGCATAGTCACATTATTTCTTTGTTTTAATTTATAACTTTTTAGCTTCAAGTTAACATATGATATGTTACTAGTACGGAGTATGTCTTTGTGGTCATTGTATTAGGTAACTGACAGAAATTGTACATCCTCACGATCGTAGCGGCAGAATGGACGAGCACGCTGTCTCTGGGAATGTTCTTATTAAAGATAAAGATCATTTTTGGTACTGCAATGTTTTTATTATGAGAATGACACTTTCATGGGTTAATGCTAAATCAATTATTATGATGGAACATGGTATCTTGAAGATTACACGATACTAAATGTTATTGGTTGTGTAAATGTGTATGCTAGAAATGAAGTTTGCATCGAGAGAAATGATTTTAAATAATTCTTTTTTCGGGTTTTAAGTGTATCATCATCATCATCATCATAATCATCATCATCATCATCATCGTCGTCGTCATCGTCGTCGTCGTCATAATTATAATCATCATCACCATCATCATCATCATCATCATGGTTGTTGAGGTGGTGGTTGTGGTGGTGGTGATGGTGGTGGTGGTGGTGGTTGTGGTGAAGGTGTTGGTGTTGGAAGTGGTGATGGTGATGGTGGAAGTGGTGGTGGTGCGGGTGCTGGTGGTGATGATGATAATAAAAATAACAATGCAATGCATAATAAAATGTTCAATATATTACTAGTTAAAGTGCGGAAGATCGTATCTAAATGCTCGAATAGCAACTTGTACTGTACAATGTGATCGTAAGTGCATTTCTATTACGCGTATACCGTATACGTGGCTTACACGCTTTGAGGTACGGATGTTCGTCAGTAAATGTGTTTTATAAGTCAAACCCGACCGGCCCTAAATCGCGATGGGTTTCTGTTTATTACTGTATTATAACATATCCATCTTATTTCTTGTTTCATGCGTTAGTCCATTAAAAAAACAGTTAATTTATTCGAAAATAAAACGGGGTAGAAATGGCTGATATTATTGAAATTGTGTATAACCACGCGCTTGCATATGCAACTATACATATATAATACTATAATATCAGCAATATTGTATTTGAAATAATAATAACAACGCCTTCGGCCTTTTCTGGAAAGGGCTTGTTCATATCTTACGAAATGTCCTACCAACATGTGAGCAGTAATAGACCATTTCATTGGTTATAATTGTACATGTAAAACAGTATACGTTATAATTANCATCATCATCATCATCATCATCATCATCATCATCAACATCATCATCATCATCATCACCACCACCATCATCATCATCACCATCATCATCATCATCATCATCATTGTCGTCATTATAACCATCATCATCATCATCATCATCATTGTCGTCATTATAAACATCATCATCATCATCATCATCATCATGGTGGCGGTGGTGATTAGGGTGGTGGTTGTGGTGGTGGTGGTGGTGGTGGTTGTGGTTGTGGTGAAGGTGTTGGAAGTGGTGATGGTGGTGGTGGTGGTGGTAGTGGTAGTGGTGCTGGTGGTGGTGGTGATGATGATAATAAAAATAACAATGCAATACATAATAAAATGTTTAATATATTACTAGTTAAAGTGCGGAAGATCGTATCAAAATGCTCGAATAGCAACTTGTACTGTACAATGTGATCGTTAGTGCATTACTATTACGAGTATACCGTATACGCGGCTTTGTGGGCATAAGGCTCCGGTTATGAACATCGAACGTTCAAGTCTTACCCCGGGGCTCGTCCTGTCACAGACGGTTTCCTTCCTAGTAGCAAGTCAAGTTCAGGGGGTCCTTAGAAGCGCTCGACATACACGCTTTGAGGTACGGATGTTCGTCAGTAAATGTGTTTTATAAGTCCAAACCGACCGGCCCTAAATCGCGAGGGGTGACTGTTAATCACTGTACTTGGTAGTATACCATATCCATCCTATTTCTTGTTTCCTGCGTTAGTCCATTAAAGCAACATTTAATTTATTCGAAAATAAAACGGGGTAGAAATGGCTGATATAAGTGAAATTGTGTATAACCACGCGCTTGCATATGTAACTATACATATATAATACTATAATATCAGCTATATTGTATTTGAAATAATAATAACAACGCCTTCGGCCTTTTCTTACGAAATGTCCTACCAACATGTGAGCAGTAATAGACCATTTCATTTGTTATAATTGTACATGTAAAACAGTATGCGTTATAATTATTTCATTCGTAATATAAATGAATAAATAGTTTTATATTTACAAATGGGTACGTGCTGTATAATAATATGCATTGTATGCTTTCACGTTGTATGTTTTAGAAAACGTATAAAACATACAACATATTAGCAAGACCATCAAACCGACAGACGGACATGTGCAAAGCAATACATGTATATCCCGTTTTTTTCGCATTGAGGGGGAGATGGGCATAATTATCGCTGCGGCCATATTCCCACTAACGTTGAAGGGGAATCATAAGTTACTGGCGTAAGTATTTGTACTATGTACTGGTAAACAAGCTTAAACTTTAATCTGACCGCCATCTTTTGAATGAAGTACTGTTGAAAATGGCGACCAATGAAATACAGAACACATACTCCTGTTTTTACAGATCATTACTGAGCAAACCGTCCAAAAATGCGCTTACCAGCATTTTGCGTTGGCATGCGCAGATGTATCTACGCAGTTTAACATCATCATATCGTATTTGTTTACCGAATTCCTCGCCATGGTTACCTGTACGAGAATTATATCAGAGCGGCGGTTTCTAGCAATTGACATAGATACGTAAAAGGTTCTTAAGTTTTACCTGTAAGAAAGTAAACAGTTAAAGGGTATTGTGTTCCTTATTATATCCCGACAGAACGTACAAAAACGTACATATACATTTACAGCGAATTTCAATATAAAATAGTACACGTATACGCAATTAATAAAGTAATTTAAATTTTGAATGCATTATCCAAAGCCTTGCTTGTTGTCTGTGAGTTAAGCAGCTTCCTCAAGTGTTAACAAGTTTCTCAGGCAGCGAATTTAGAAAACGAAAGGGCTTTAAACAGTATAAACGGTTTATTTACAGCACTTTGTGTTATTTTTTAATTGTTTCTGCATAGACATTTTGTTTTGTGTACGTTCTCAATACCAATACCGTTATTTGTGGCGTGTTCTGAGAAAACTGGGCAAAATGCTTGTGCGTAAATTGTCATCCCAGATAAGCCTGTGCAGTCCGCACAGGCTAATCAAGGACGACAATTTCCGCTTTTATGGAATTTTTCGTTTAAATGATGTCTCTGCTTAGCGAAAATTCAGTTTATGCGGAAAGTGTCGTCCCGGATTAGCCTTTGCAAAATCCAGCAAAATCGCCCAGCAGTACTTTTAGTACTTTGATTAAAGCAAGCACCTGTGTATAAGCGTAGAGGTATACTACATATTTATATTGTTTATGAACATATGAAAAAATACATTGAAAATAAATGTTATGTAATAAAAACTATGTGGGTGTTCTTACTGGTCAGATGTGTGTGCAATATTTTTATATGTATGTGGTACAATTCTGATATTTGTGTTTTACAATTTGCATCATGGATATATTCAACATGAGGTCAAGCTATTCTTGTCGCAATATTATGATGATCCGATGTTATTGAATTTCGACTAATGGATAACAAGCTCGAGAAATCGAAAAATTGATGAGAGTGAGCGAACTTACGATTTCAAATCACGAAAATAACATTACGCTTTTGTCGTAATCCCGAGCCTTCGAATCGCGATTTCATGTTCTCGCCTTTCTCTGCCTGCACGTTGAAATTACCAAAAATACGCATTGTAATCTCTTTAAAAAGCGTACAGGAATTTATGTTTTTATTTGCATCAACCGCTTTCGAACATAAACATAATTAAATGCATTTCTTATAAAAGTTACTTAAGTGAAATTATGTCCGTTTAATATAATTGAAATGTTATACGTTGGCTTTACGATATGATACAAACAAGTGCATGGAGCGTAAATCTAGACTTTCTGGTAATGACTTATTACTAACTCATACCTGTCGGAACGCTAAATTATTACATGAAATTTTTGTAGATGTAAGTTCTGACAGCAACAAAGATTTTGAGATAAAGCCACATAAGAATCACGGTGCTTAAAAGCCCTGGGGAAAGGGCTTTACCTAATTATAGCCCCGAGTTGATTTGGCTGAAATTTATAAAACTGAAATCGATCAATGTATTTCTCTTTAAAACTATCCGATAATTCTTCCTAAAATGATCTTCGAAATCCTCTGTGCCATTAGGCTTGCGGCGGTCTTACAACGAGCCATCACGTATGATTTAACCCTTTGCATTTTTCAAAGAATACTATCAGAATAGCAAACAGTTTGGATCCTGATGAGACGCCACGTTCATCTGGATCCAAACTGTTTGCAAAGGCCTTCAAAATCCGGTTCCGGTACTGTAAGAGTTAATAATATCGTACATTGCATCATACTAAAAGTCTTCAAAATAAAATAAAAAAAACATTAATGGTACACTCATTATTTAAAACAATCCTGTGACTAGCATAAACAAAATATATAAAAATGGGAGTACATGACTTCAATGGTCTTCATCTTCTATAGCAGATCATGTTGCTCGAATTGCATTTAGTAGTCTGAAAATTTGAAGAAGTAGCTTGGGAGTTTGTGGGTTTTAGAGGAAGTTGGCCGACAACGCTTCTCTAGAAGGTTTTTGCAAGTCCTTGAAGGTAATACAAAGATTCACGAACGTTATCCGAATTACATAATTGGAATTATACATATGATAAGTTGATCTATTGATTTATTCATGGATTGAGCTATTGATTATTAACTGATTGATATATTTATTGAATTATTGTTTGATATAATTTGCGATTTTTCTTGTCGCTCCTTCGTTTCATAGTATTTCGGCACATGACTTTTATTGAAAACTTCGATTTTCGCATTAGGGGTTAAACTATCTGTTTAACTGTCTGTTTAAAGTGGTTTATTTTCTTCTGTTTCTGTGTAAGTTTTAGCGTGACGTGTTATAATAAAAACTATAGACCGATCGGGATGTTTTATGTTATAACGTCATGTCATATGAAACTATTCTGGGATGGGAATATTGGATTTAATAATCGGAAACGGAAGCAAGGTATATTAAAAGTGCAGTTTCCTTTGTCATGTTTATTTTGCTAGAATAAAGAATTATATTGTGTTTAACGAATCACTGGTTTCTGCACCTGAATAGTGTTTCGAATAATATTGTTTTTAATCAGGTCGTAGTATTTAACAGCGTTTCAGTATTGAGATATGCAAGTGATCTGCTTATTTAGTATTCCATAGGTAGAAGTTAACTTCCTATCTATAGACTGGTTCTTTGTAGTTGACTGCCTATCTATAGACTGGTTCTTTGTTAACATATTTACTGACATCTCCTATAACGTCATTACTCATCATAACATATAATATAAGTATTTTATATCACACAAGTAATGTATACAATCTGCATTATCAGTGTTTTATACACAATGTAATTCAGCACGTACTAGTTGCCTTTTTATTAATGTGCAATAGTGTATACATAAATGATAAACAAATAAAACTTAATTTAGTTTGTATGAATAAGACAGTGTTTTGGTAAAGTTCTTGAAATATAAAACAATTTGAATGTATTTTAACAACAATATGTATGAACGTATCAAGTAGCTGTACATGAAACACTCTGGTTATGACATGCTTGAATGTATGTATGTTAAATTCTACGAATATAATACAATTGCGCACATGTAAACAACACGTGGTGGTGGTGGTGGTGGTGGTGGTGCCTTAATTTCATTTTTGCCCGATGTTTATTTTTGCATTACAAAAATGCAGTTAGCCTAACATTTGGTAAATTTTAAATAAATTACAAGGGAGGCAACTGCTGAAATTTTACCTCCCCTGTCTTGCTTATATTTAAATTAATCAACAAAATTAAACATTAACACAATATTTAATATACAAAATATACAAAAAATCTCATATTCTGATAATATTTTTACTGATCCACTGTATTTCACTAAAAAAATGATGTTTCATTGAACTGATAATTATAGATTTAGGATTACAGACCAGTTGCTTCAGTACTATTGTTCAGAGTTTGCCCTGTTGGCCGCGTATGCATTCTTGAGTTATCATTCAAAAACCATTTTACTATTTCGGGTCACCGTGACCTTGACCTTTGACCAAGTGACCTCAAAATCAATAGGCCTCATCTGCGAGTCATGATCAATGTTCCTATGAAGTTTCATGATCCTAGGCCCAAGCGTTCTTGAGTTATCATCCGACAACCACCTGGTGGACGGACAGACAGACAGACAGACAGACAGACAGACCGACATGTGCAAAGCAATATACCCCCTTTTCTTCGAAAGGGGGCATAATAAAAACATATAAGTCAACCGGCCACACGCGAAGTATCCGTACATATTTTAAATATTTATACGCGCGTTCTATGAACAAACCTGTTTTAGTGGTGTGTCGGACATTGCTATTTGATTCGATTATTAACACTATCGGGAATCATCGCGCTCATGCTTAATAAATTGGTCAAAATGGTGGAGAAATGCTTGTTAAATTAATCAAAAATAATATGTGTCGTTGTATTGCTGAAAACACATTAAGAATCTATATTTGACATACCATAATTTAATAGCCGAATATCTTCATTTAACATATTTCTGGTCTTAATATAATTCCAGTTCACCATTCCAGTTCACATAGTTAACGCGATAGCGTTTATATTATATAACGATCCGTTTACTGACCGCGAACTGACCCTGATACCTTGCGGGTTGGAATGCAATGCATTTAAGTGAGGTCACGATGCCACTGCTGGAACGACGGCTTGTTTAAAACTTCATACTTTTACATGTTAAATGTTCAATTTCGAAAATAATTAAAAATGGTTTGGTCAAAACGAATATCAGGATAGAGAAAAACGATACTTTTATGAACTAAAATATACTAGTACACAGACAGAAATATGGTAGTAATTACTCAATATGAGAACATAGCCTTTAAGCACAAACGCTCTGGCGCTGAAAATCCTCTGAATATAAAGGGGCACCCAAAACTGTATTGATGCCAAGAATTGAGTGTAAAACTGTTCTATCCATCAAGCCTTTTCATAAGAGATAAAATTGTTTCATGCTGAACACGCAGTAAAACAGTTTTACATGCTATACTACAAAGACGCGGTCATGTTTCCAATGTTCTAGGGGAATATGCTCAAATCAGCCAATGGACTGAATGAAGTGTATTCATTCGTATCTAGCCGCGGGAAATTTTATTTGAATTTTATTGGACACTTACAAAGGTCAGGTAAAGTTGAAAAGCTGGATTGTACAGCTTCGCCGAAAAAAGTGATTAGCGTTTATTTCATATTAAAATACGCTTTATATCTGGACTTTAATCCCCGAACATTTTCTTAGTGAAGCTATAATTATCATCCCGATAATAAATTTCGCAGCGGGTAAAGTCGATATATAGAGCGAATAATAATACTAAATAAACGCTAGTAACTTTCTTGTTAATATGGCTGGAAAGTGAGCGGAATTTAAAACATAGTAGTAATCGTGCATGCGCCAATAACATAATTTTATGAACGAATTTTGTTTTATTCTATTTATTATTTCTAAGAACGTTTTCTCACTTTAAATGGTTTTAGAAACATTTACCAGACATAATCGTTAAACAATCTTGGAAGAAAACTTTAGAAAACAAGTTTCTAAATGAAAATTGTAAGGATAATAAAATGCTTTATTTAATATCTTTGTCTGCCCAAAAATCAAGGAACATCCGGGACTTTGTACGGCTTGCTAAAAGACAACCGACAAAAAGGTATTTTTGAAATGCAGTTTATAGTAAAGTGTATTGGCTCAAGTCAATATACTACACAGTGCGTTTCTTGTTCTTCGCAGTAGTGATTCCGGCATTTCAATTCAATTAACTGTATATCCAACAGTATACCTGTTTGGGCTGTTGTATGCTTCTATATCAATTTCAATAATACAATCATAAATGCAATTGTCAATATGACTTATAATTTGCCAATACAAATGAATACAAGGCGTAAAACTGCATATACAATATGATTAAAAAACATACTTTATTTTATCTTCACACAATAGTGTCTTTTGTTGCATATTTTAAATATATGTGTTTTATATGAAAATAATTGATATTACATGTATTTTCATTTAAAACATTGTTTCTATAATTAATGAAATAGATAAACTTTGAAAATTCAACTTATGGACACATCAAATAAAATTTCCTTCATAATAATATGATCAGATTAATAAAAAAAGTACATGGTGTTGGTCCGCAGGAGCAGGGTGGGACCTTGGGGTGGCAAGGTGCTGCGTTTAAGCCTAGCAGGAGCACTGGTGTATAAAAATCATGTGACACCTGGAGTGTGGCCTTTTGCGACCCCAGAGGAAGGCCTTCAACAAATTAAGTAGAACTCGAGACGATGTTATACAACAAATATTAAAGTCCTAAACATTGTGGTTTTTTAGACAATTCTTGCAGTTTTCATTTTGTTAAAATATATTTTTATGTCTGGTGAATAACAAAACTCATGGGACGGAATAATTCAAATAACTTTGAATGGGTTTCAACCAACATTATTCCTGTGAAGCTCCGAAACAATATTTTAATGGGGTTAAGGATGAGGTCAAGACAAGACAAGGTAAGCGCACCTCAGGCATGATGCACTATCTGACCACGGAAATCACGGAATCCTAAAATCTCCTAATGAACAATTTATGCTCTAGTGAACTCAATATAGTTACAACCTGTTTAAAGCCTCGGGTCCATTGACCAAACATTCAAAGCCGTTAGCACAAACATAGACTATACCTCCTCTCTGCATCATCCTCCGATACCCAGAGATAGTGTGAGTACAGGATGAGGGCGGCTTGAATGGCGAGGACCCGCTCGTGGTTCTTGTCCCCCGGGAACAGGTTCCGGTAACTGAGTGCTCCCACAGGTGCTTGATAAAACACACCTTGCTCTTGTACAGCTTGCCTGCACGGCAAAGAAATAAACGTGTTATCAAATATATAATTAAACATTGCAATATGACGGCTGTCCGTTTAGCACAGGCGAACCAGGTTCAATCCCCATTCCCCTGAGTTTTGTTAGTGGTCACCATAATGCACAGTTGGGTTTCCTCCGGATAACATGCCCTTCCAACACAACTAAAGACCGCAACAAAATTAAAAATATTTATCAGTAAAAAAACAACAAGTGGCTGGAAAGTGCAGCTTATGATAATTAAAAAATGCGTGAGTCAAACAGTTACTTAGGTGTTCCTCACATGGTGCAGCATCATGCGCGGAAGGATTTTATACAGTATGATGTCTATGAACATTATGTTCACGGGTCAGCAGCCAACACCAAGATGTCCTGAATGGTTTCATTCACTGTACTAAATCGAGATCGAAACAACAACAGTGAAACATCATTTTTTTCTTGCTAAACTGTTTGTATATTTAGTTTGCTTGGGTAGAAACCAGCCTTCCGGTGAGATTTGATATTGTCAAAGTGTTTATTGTTTTTAGGAGCCCCTTATCTGCCTGATTTGTAACCTGGGTAAACTCAACGTCTAAAATATTAATGGGAGTATAGTTTGAATGGGTAAGACAGAGCCTTATTAGATCAGTTAGTACTTAGACATGGCGACATGGCTTGAGTCCCACAGAAGATGGACTTTAAATTCCTGCTGTATCAATTTAATTATTAAAGAAATGCAACGTGATTTAAATTAGAATGATAGTGAAGGGACAACAACAGTTATTTAATTAGACGTACCATGAAAACGTGTAACGATAAAAGGATTACACTTCACTGTTTACAACGATTTGGAGACTTACAATCAGAATAATTGACACGACACTGACAAAAGACATTTTATAAATGCATTGGTTTAATTTGTTCAATGACTTGGATTTCTTGCTGCATAAGTAACAGTTTTACACAAATACCAACGAAACAAGAACAGACATCAAAGTTGTTGACTTACCGCACATGCTGCAGTTGATGCCTCCTTCGTAGCCCGTGTAAGCACCCAGCGTTTCCAGAATTCCGCGCAGTTCCAGATTTCTCGTTCCCTCACCGTCGTAATTTCGCCCCGTCTGCTGATGCACTCGGCGCGGTCGTGAAGGAAACTCCACTCAGTTTGAACTGTCAATCATCGCCATATCGATCGATCATCGATATGGTGTCAATTTTGCGAACAACGGCAGAAAAAATATCGCCTCGTGTTTTGATAATCCGTCGGCCACAATAATAACAATATCACGTGATCAATCCTGGGTCACGAACACCCGTTTGACCAATCGCGTCGCTCCATTCCCTTTCATCTTGCCGCCAAAATGATTGTCACGTGACATTCGCGCGGGAATTGCAATACACATCTCAGGTAACATCGGACAAACCCGGGTATTTCCGCCTTTTGCCGGTGACCGTTCATTTATACGGAAGTCGACTGCATTTAACACTTACGATTTATTCAAAGATGATTGGCTTTATAAAAAAAAGTCCATCTATGTATCGTTATGATGGATACAATTTACAGATTTGCGATAAATATTTAATAGTCTGTCAGAGTCATTTTCAGAATCAGTTGTTTTGAAAGGGAGACAATCGAAAAATAAGTATCAAATTAACAACAGTTGATCCTCTTTGAAACGCATTCAAACGGGTTCTCTGCTGCTGGTCTGGTTTTTCGCATTTAAATTAATGAAATCATGTTTTGTTCAATTCAAATAAATTTATGCAGAAACGCTTACACATGTAGTACATTTTTAAAATGAATTGCACCAAAAGACAAATAGAAAGAGCTCAGTCCGTTTCATGTTTAGAACCGATATATTCAGAAAATATATTACGAACTCTCACCCTGTATTGCAATCGTAACCGAAACCTCCCGGCTTTGGATACCTTATAAAAAATGAATGAATGAACACGAAAAAGAAAAAAAAAAGCTTTATCTTCAATAGCATTTCAACAAGCCATTCATGCGTCCACGGCGTTTTATTTCCACATATGCTATTTAATCGTCTTTCTAGTCAAGCGGAAAAGTTACATGGTATGATGCAAAAGGAAACTTGCGTCAATGATTCGGTGAATCATACACACAACGTCATACCCAAGAAATGTCGTTTACCTGCCACACGAATACACGTGCGTCAGAATTACCAACAATCCGTTCCAGCAAATATTAACATCACCAATCGAATCATTTATCATTTATACGGTCTACAACGGGTTTCCGCGAAAAGATAAAAGGCTTTTTATCTTGAAGTTCAAAGATTTTTCTATTTTTAAATTATGCCTTTCAATGTTTTAACTTGAAAGCTAAATACAGTTTTATATTCTGAGTATGTTACAAAGAACAAAACTGTCAATACGGCAATCTGTGAACATGCCCTTTAAAAGGCCCGTACTGATAATAATATATACGGGAATTATTGAAACGGGGATTTTAAATTTCTGGGAAAGGTAAAAGTTGGTCTGCAAACTATAAAAAGACAACCTTGATGATGATGCCGTTGGAATAAATCCACATCTATTACGCCGCAGATTGTTCTGGTTTTTGTCGAACAATTTCGCTGCGTAAATACAAGAATGTCTAAATATTCACTCCCTCCTCGAGTGTAAATATATCTTTATGATCGTTGCATGTTTGTGTGTCTGTTTTGTTAGAACCATGAGCGGATTACCTGGAAGGTTGGGACTGGGCCAAGAATGTGTGGGTTGTTTTTTTTTTCGGAAAAACGTAGCGGATTTCCTGGAAACTACAAAATGTTAAGAGAAATATTGTATGAAAGAGCAGAATGCACAAAGTGTGGTTGCTATATGTGACGCGTCATGCGATTATGGGGATTATGTCATATGAGATCGGCATAGCTCCATTCCAGCCTGCCCATTCACGCGGTCTGGTCAGGAGCTACCCTGTCCGTGAATGAGACCATTGCGTGACTTTATGGCGAACAGGTGAGCTCCTGACCAGCCTGCCCATCCACGCGGTCTGGTCAGGAGCTACCCTGTCCGTGAATGAGACCATTGTGTGACTTTATGGCGAACAGGTGAGCTCCTGACCAGCCTGCCCATCCACGCGGTCTGGTCAGGAGCTACCCTGTCCGTGAATGAGACCATTGTGTGACTTTATGGCGAACAGGTGAGCTCCTGACCAGCCTGCCCATCCACGCGGTCTGGTCAGGAGCTACCCTGTCCGTGAATGAGACCATTGTGTGACTTTATGGCGAACAGGTGAGCTCCTGACCAGCCTGCCCATCCACGCGGTCTGGTCAGGAGCTACCCTGTCCGTGAATGAGACCATTGTGTGACTTTATGGCGAACAGGTGAGCTCCTGACCAGCCTGCCCATCCACGCGGTCTGGTCAGGAGCTACCCTGTCCGTGAATGAGACCATTGTGTGACTTTATGGCGAACAGGTGAGCTCCTGACCAGCCTGCCCATCCACGCGGTCTGGTCAGGAGCTACCCTGTCCGTGAATGAGACCATTGTGTGACTTTATGGCGAACAGGTGAGCTCCTGACCAGCCTGCCCATCCACGCGGTCTGGTCAGGAGCTACCCTGTCCGTGAATGAGACCATTGTGTGACTTTATGGCGAACAGGTGAGCTCCTGACCAGCCTGCCCATCCACGCGGTCTGGTCAGGAGCTACCCTGTCCGTGAATGAGACCATTGTGTGACTTTATGGCGAACAGGTGAGCTCCTGACCAGCCTGCCCATCCACGCGGTCTGGTCAGGAGCTACCCTGTCCGTGAATGAGACCATTGTGTGACTTTATGGCGAACAGGTGAGCTCCTGACCAGCCTGCCCATCCACGCGGTCTGGTCAGGAGCTACCCTGTCCGTGAATGAGACCATTGTGTGACTTTATGGCGAACAGGTGAGCTCCTGACCAGCCTGCCCATCCACGCGGTCTGGTCAGGAGCTACCCTGTCCGTGAATGAGACCATTGTGTGACTTTATGGCGAACAGGTGAGCTCCTGACCAGCCTGCCCATCCACGCGGTCTGGTCAGGAGCTACCCTGTCCGTGAATGAGACCATTGTGTGACTTTATGGCGAACAGGTGAGCTCCTGACCAGCCTGCCCATCCACGCGGTCTGGTCAGGAGCTACCCTGTCCGTGAATGAGACCATTGTGTGACTTTATGGCGAACAGGTGAGCTCCTGACCAGCCTGCCCATCCACGCGGTCTGGTCAGGAGCTACCCTGTCCGTGAATGAGACCATTGTGTGACTTTATGGCGAACAGGTGAGCTCCTGACCAGCCTGCCCATCCACGCGGTCTGGTCAGGAGCTACCCTGTCCGTGAATGAGACCATTGTGTGACTTTATGGCGAACAGGTGAGCTNAGGTTTTTTATTCATGGCAAGTGACACATTATCCCTGAATTTGACGTATATTGGTATACGAGGTATTTTATTCATGTCAAGTGACACATTATCCCTGAATTTGACGTATATTGGTTTACGACGGAGGTTTTTTATTCATGGCAAGTGACACATTATCCCTGAATTTGACGTATATTGGTATACGAGTTATTCTATTCATGTCAAGTGACACATTATCCCGGAATTTGACGTATATTGGTATACGAGGTATTTTATTCATCTCAAGTGACACATTATCCCGGAATTTGACGTTTATTGGTATACGACGGAGGTTTTTTTTATTCATGGCAAGTGACACATTATCCCTGAATTTGAAATATATTGGTAAACGAGGTATTTTATTCATGTCAAGTGACACATTATCCCGGAATTTTACGTGTATTGGTATACGACGGAGGTTTGTTTATTCATGGCAAGTGACATATTATCACAGAATTTGACGTATAATGGTATACGAGGAATTTTATTCATGTTACACATTATCCCAGAATTTGACGTTTATTGGTATACGAGGTATTGTATTCATGGCAAGTGACAAATTATCCCGGAATTTGATGTATATTGGTAAACGAGGTATTTTATTCATGGCAAGTGACAAATTATCCCGGAATTTGATGTATATTGGTATACGAGGTCTTTTTTCATGTCAAGTGACACATTATCCCGGAATTTGACGTGTATTGGTATACGAGGTATTTTATTCATGTCAAGTGACACATTATCCCGGAATGTGACGTATATTGGTATACGAGGTATTTTATTCATGGCAATTGACAAATTATTCCGGAATTTGACCTACATTTGTATATGTTGTCTTTTTTGATGTCAAGTGACACATTATCCCGGAATTTGAAGTGTATTGGTATACGAGGTATTTTATTCATGGCAAGTGACACATTATCCCGGAATTTGACGTGTATTGGTATACGAGGTTTTTTATTCATGTCCAGTAACAAATTATCCCGGAATCTGACGTATATTGGTATACGANCAATACAAATAAACATGACATAAGGTATTAAAATAAAAATAAAATATATATCGTTTAATATTTGTTTAAGTGTATTCTAAAATAAGTTTAAAATTCATCCTTTGATACACAGGTTTAAGCATAGTAAAAAACACGCAATTCACATTTGACAATACATGTATGCCTTAGTTATAGCCCTAGTGTATCAGAAACAGAATTTTAACATGGGATTATTATGTTCTTGCTACAGGAACCTTTGTCGGTTTCTCGATGCAGCTTTTAACATCGCAGCCATATTATAACAAAAATACTGTCATCAAATTCAACACTGTTATCTACAACGATGGAGGCCACTACAACACCATTACCGGCATATTCACTGTACCTGTGAGTGGCGTGTACATCTTCATGTTTAACGTTGAAGTCTACTATGATTCAAGTGACAAGGAGCGTATGGCACAAGTAGACCTGCTCGTAAACGGGGAATTCAAAGCATCAGCTTTTGCTCCGGGCATGGGGTATTTGACTGGCGGAAATGCAGCCGTTGTAAAAGTCTCGACAGGGGACAGAGTCTATGTTTCTTCCTCTAAATATAGAGAGCGGTATTACATTAATCAGTATAGAACCACGTTCAATGGCGCACTTCTACACGTGATTTAATAAATCCGACATTACTGGATAATCAATACAATTACATTGACCATTTTATTAATTTTGTATGTATATGAGTATGTGTATTTTTTACTCTTAGATAAAACAGCTCGAGCCAAAGCACATGTGTTGTCTATGAGTCATAGCACAGATCATGAGTCGGAGAGCTTGGTGTTCTCTTACACAATTCAGATAAAGTTATCTTAACACTGACGTTGTTTGTTTGTTTGTTTGTTTTGTGAAGTGTTTTATTTTATTGGCAATGAATGCATAATTTGTTAACAAAATACTTTTAAATAAAACTTTAACGATATGTTCAAAGTCGCATAAAAGTAAAACTAGTTGGCAAAATGGTATTTACTCGGTGTAGTGTACGTGGATTGGCAACTCGGTTTTGTGTGTTTAAGTCGGAAACAATTTGCATAGTTACCACAAGATTTGTTTGACGATGAATACTTTTTGTTGGATAATTCAGCCACGTTTAGTGCATTGTTGTCGTCCTCTATGTCAGCCATGTTAGAAACAGCAATTTAAAGTTGTTTTTCATAATAATAATAAAGGCAAAAGGAAAAAGCGTTTTTCTTGTCCTTTAACTAAGTCAGGTGTTAAAACCTTCCGTTGTCTTTTACGTGAAATGTTTTTGCTCAGTGAAAGAACAATAACGCGAATTATATTGAAGCATGAGGTATTAAAAGTTTGCATACACAACTTTCTATCTTTGTTAATATCGTGATTAACGTTATAAGCGATACATGGTGAATACCAATCTAGGTCCAAATTTATAGCGTGCTCAGTGCCGAAGAGTTTAAATTAATACGTTTTCTTAATTCTAAGACATAAGTCAAAACAGGCTCGTAAAAAAAAACATGCACAGGCTTATTTTTCAAAATTATATTTAGTCTATTTTAGATGCAAAATATTTAAGTAACTTGGTAAAGAAATCTCATGTGCATTAAAGATAAACATAATCCATGTTCATTTACACGAAATTCGAATAAGATTATCGTTCAAATAGTGATATCCCTCAAGTCTAGAATAAAACACGAACACAATTGTGTACACAGTAACGGTACTTGTCCACCGTCTTTCTCCCCAATGAGTTTTACTGAGCCTCGTTCTGGGAAAACGGGGATTAATGCATGTGCAAAGTGTCATCCCAGATTATACTGTGCAGTCCGCACAGGATAACCAGGGACGAAACTTTCCGACTTGATTGGATTTCCTATTAGAAGAGACTTCTTTTCACCGAATAATTCCATAAAAACAGAAAGTGTTGTCTCTGATTAGCCTGCACATGATAATCTGGGATGACACTGTCCGCACATGCATTTAGCCTAGCGTTCCCAGAACGCGATCCTACTTGTGTCCACTCATGATGTTTAAACGTATAAGCTTGAATGCTCTTGAGTTTATAACAGAAACACTTGATTAATTTTAAAGGGTAATTACTATAGGGTACCCACAGACATTCAATGGAGACCTAATACAACAGTAAATATGAGCCTCGTTCTGAGAATACTTGGCTTAATGCATGTGCGTAGTGTCGTCCTAGATTAGCATCGTATTAACTGGATATTCTCTAAGAGACTTCCATTAAACAAAACACACCAGAAAAGCGTACAGTGTTGTTCCTGATTAGCCTGCTCGGATTATAATTAACGAATATAATGTTATCCTTGTATTCGGGAGGTCACATGGACAGGATTGTAATGTGAAATTGTGCTCAGGCGGCTTAAACACAATCCATAACCGAACTGGCTTATCGGGGCCNACACAAGAAATCGAAATTTTTAGATCGTTTCGCGTCTGAGACTCTTTACAATTTTATCAATTTCTAACGATGATTTTTCGGAAACGAAAGTGTATTTTCAGTATAAGTCTGTGGCATTATTGTTACTTCGCACACTGATGTACATTGTTCATTTATTTCTTGAATCTGTGACAAAAAGTTGAAACATTCTCATTTTGCTATACTGTGAACAAGTCCCTTTAAACTTCCATGGGAATAAAATAACTCGCTGCGACAGGATAACGGTTTCGTAAATCGTGTTTCGGGTCAGAATGGTAAGCAGTCGATACAATTGTTATTAAAAAATAGTGTGTTTTAAATTAATTTTGAGAAAGGGAAGGAAGAACAGAAAATGGAAGTGCATATCGTTGTAACTTAATTGTTTTAAGCATTGGATTAAAGTTGAAATTGAGGTAAGCGTGTCGTTAATACTAATTTTAGTTTTGTAGGACTCCTTCGCTCTCGTATAGTATGAAATACGTATCTCGTGTAACGTAATTTCATTGGAACTCTGGATTTTAATGACGACAAGTCGGATGTGTTACTTTATTTAACAGTAAAATATATTTTAAAGCATCAATGCGGGGAATCACGTGGTCAGATTTGAGAAAAAATGGCCGCCGATGCCTCGCTAAAAGGCAGAAATTTAGTCTTCAAACAGGTACATCTACCTTATGACTTACTTGTTTTTAATCGGATGACGCCTATCATAGGGCCAGTCGGAAGCGGTTTCAGCGAGTATCAACCCGGAACTCGACTCCAACCCGGTATTCTCGCGGGTCGGCTGTTCTCGCGGTTATTCATAACCTTTTACCATACCTTTTGTTTGCCAACCTTTTGTTTGCCAATCTGGAAAACTTCCTTGTTAAATCTGCAAGAAACAAAGCTCGCTGCCAGTATCAATCGATTCTTGCGTATTAAGTGTTCATACATTATGGAAATTATCATTTGAAGCCCAAATCAACTAAAATCTTCAAATTAAATTCCCCATTTACATCGTCACGTTTTAGATAGTGTGTGTTCGTCTGCTTACGGGATTTTCGGTCAGATAGTTTTAATATTGTCACAATTCTAGGGGGTAGAATAAGTTATGAGCTCGACAAACGTCGATGTCACCTTAAATGTTCCAACCTTTTAACAAACTATTTTAATTCTTTTGGAAGGTATATAATTGTCAATTGGAAGTTTTCCTCATTCATGACATTTACAAATCAATATTTATGAAACAATGTGTTATCTGCTGTGGCTTCTGCTTATGCTAACTGTACAATGACCACCACGGAACTTGTTCTTTTATAAATATATATCGTCCTGTGTTTTGCAAGTTATTTTTCTCTTGTTAACAAAACAAAAATACATAGATACACGGTTGCGACATTTAAACAATGATGTCCTCGATAGTTTATATTATGGCGGTCACGAGTTATACATGTACATACACATGGCACCTATATACCACCGAATGAATACTACATGCGTATTCTATATCAAGAAACCTTGTGATTCATTACAAGGTCAGTCATCCGAAAGCAACCAAAGTCTATTTTGGACACTCTAAACAGATAGTGTAGCATAGTAGTTAACTAGTTAATAATGTGTTCTACCACGCTAGAAACTATTGTTAGGTATCATCAAGTTGTGCCAAGATAACCATCGCGCCTCAAACGAACAGCAATAAATAAAGAATCGGTTTGGTATATATTTTTCGACGGGTTCTATGCACTTACGCAGTAGCTGGACGCCAGTCAAAGGGGTACCTTCGAGGAAAGGGGGGGGGGTACCTTTGATTTTCAAAACAAGGAATGTGATATTTTAAACATTGTGCTTCTGTGTAGAAGATTGTTATTGCATTTGTCTTTGACTTTCTCCAAAATAAACAATTAAGGCACTTACCTCTGGTCTTTTGATTTTTTTATTAGCTTAACAGTATCTTCAATACAGTGGCATGTTATATGTGCCAATTGCTTAACTTCTTCCTATATATGCAACTGTTGCTTTACTATTCTCTATACATTGCTTGAAATATGTATGCCGTTTAGCATGTGATTTGTCTAGTAACTGCGGTGATCCACTATAACCCATTTTATTTTAAATACTTTAATTACAGTTGATTTATCTATTCTGCTCCCAACGAGCTGTCTTTTAGGTGTGTCATAAACTATGTATATTAAAAACGTGTAACAGCTTGGCGTGTAAGGGCTTCTATGTACTATGTAAAGACATAGCTTTTAATTAATATTAAATTAAAATTTTAAAATGTATATGTCTCATTAGCCTAGCTTATGTATTTAATGCTCGAATACGGCTTTGTGGGTCGTTCGAACTAACACTGTGCATGGACTTCGGATATGTAAATATCCTGAAAAATATAGTATCCCGACGTTCTTTGAAATCACAAATTTAAATATCATCGCAAACTATCACTTAGCGTTTTGAGTTAATTAAGAAACTATCTTTTTGAAAGGATAGTACGTACTTGACGTGTATTAAAATCATAATTTGGAATTATAAAGTGTGCCACATTGCTTTTTTTAAAACGCTTAATACGAAGCATATAATTTCGAAACTATTTCTAACGCTATTCTCTTTAACATCAGTCATCGATGACAATTTAATAGTTAAGAACATCAGAACACACAAATTCCTTTTGCGATCGGAAAACTCGAGGCAAATATATTTTTTTCGAAAGTTGCGATGCCTTGTCCGATCGTATCTTTAAACGTAGATTCGTTTGGTTTTCAGCCATGAATTTGATTAACAACATTGCTTTCCAAAACTAGTTTTAGATACTGCTTCTTAAAATGGAATCGAAGACTGTTAAGAAGAAACTAACCTGACCTTATTACAAAACACACTGAAAAGATCTATTATACACAGAGAACACGATCAGTTGGTATATGGTACCCTTACTTGCAGAAAAAATAAAAATGTCCAAGCTGTCAATATCAACATCATCAAGCATATTATCCGTATCCTTAACATATAAGCTATACAAAATATACATTTATCAGATAAGTTATGATATAGGTTAAAGTAAACCTCCCCTTAATTTGTTGGTATTAAAATGGGACCCTTGATAAACATGTATGAACTAGGCAGAACATGTAATTCATGTGCAGAATATTTTAATGAATAACTACTTTAAGTCTTGGGAATAATAATGTACTTTGAAGATGGTTTAAATGTGTTCAGAGTTGCTCTCGATCCTTTGGAGTCCGCGTTCATTTACTCAATACACTACCAGGAAAAGTAAAAATGAAACAGTATAATTTCAACGACGCATTCCTTCAAAATGTAAGTTGGCAAAACCAATCATAACTGTATTGAGTGAGTGTGGCTATGTACAAATCAACAGTAATTAAAAGTTAGAATGCGGGTCATGTGCTCTCCGCGTATTATTCGATATTAGGTCAGTGGATGTTCATATCCAGATATCGTGTAAATGATATAATCTTGAAACCTTACCTTAAAGCTTAAACTAGTCTTTGTATTTAAGGTGTCTTTGGAGAAAGTAGCTAATTGTCCGCCTTTAATTTAAGTATTAACAGTTGAGAACAAGGCCAATGTAATGTCAATGCATTCAATTAAATGGCGTCAATTAAAAGCGAGTGTATGATTTATTTAGGACAACTTGGTAATTTTGGTACAGAATTGAACTGGGTAAGATGATAAGTTTAACAGTCTCAAACTGAGTTTGATCTTGCGGATTATTTCTGTACACTGTACATATCGGTAAAAGGCGATGTACTTTTTATTGACGAAGGGTATATATATAGGATCTGACATGAGTTGTCATATCATACCATATTTTATCACATGCCATACCCTGTTTCCGATGTAATATAGCCATTACATATATTTTTATATTACACATGTGTAATATACTTTTTAAGCGTTTTCATTGGCTTAGTTTTCGTTTATTNAATCTAACACCACCCACATTGTATGTCAGTGGTCTTTTTTGCTTCATACAATCGCAAAGTAAAATTAGCTTATTATGTTAAGTTTAAAAAAAGATAATGCATGTGAAACATATATTGAATGTATTGATAATGATTGCCATAGAAAAGCTCTTACAAGATTTAGACTAAGTTCTCACTCATTAGAAATTGAAACTGGTAGATACAATACCATTGCAGAAAAAAAAAACAGAAAATGCAAACTGTGTAGCAGTTACATGGTTGAATCAGAATATCACTTTATAGCTATATGAACTCGTTATCGTAATTTACGAATAAATTATAACAATAACAAATCTTTTTACACTGTCAACAAGTTCACAAATATGATGTCCAGTAATAACACAAGACAATTAAGAAATATTTCCAAATTTATTAACAATGCTTTGTTAAAAAGACATTATTACCTTGCTAGTTAGATATTTGTTGCTTCTTGATAAAATTATCGATGTAAACCAAGTTATTTAGTTATTAGTTATGTATGTATAAATGTAATTATCTATTTATGTATACCGTGTTTTGTTTAGTATTTCATTTGTGTGATCGTAGTTTTTATATTTGTGTATTATGTGGCCAAAGGCATGTATTTGCTGATTCTGCCAATAAACTAAAACTGAAACTGAAACGGTTATTCTGCATAAAAAAACAGTTTGAAAAAGTTTAAGAAAATATACGGTACAATTAAGGTTTTTAAACAACCCTCAACTATTGTCCCATTTTTATAGCAATTTGTTTATTTCCAAAGTTTATTAACATAAATATTGACAAAGCAATACTTATTGGATATATATTTATACCTAAATACATGTAAATGTATATATGATAGTAAATGAGGTGTTACAAGTTGAATACAAAATATAACGACACAAGCGTCGTTTTCTCACCTCAGAGAATAAATGGGCACCTGTCAGGGAATTAAGTCATTATTCCGTGGTTGCCTACTGCACCGAATGTTAACGGACAACTTATATCCCAGTGAATTGTCAAAGTCGGTTGAAGATGAGGTTAGTATCATAATCAGACTATTAATCCATGCCTTTACCTTTACCTTCTCGTTTGCATATTATCGCACAACCTGCTTTTTTTTCTTAATAATTGCATACTGAATTAATGAAAAAACAAATCAACATAATATAGCATTTTTTACCAGACAAAAAACATTCAATCAAGCGGCTTGTAATCGGATTTTCTCTCATGAGCTGCAAATCGTTTCAGCGCTATGAAAGGCACTGAATGCGATGGCAATACACGCGGTTGCGGACCGACCAATCGAAATCATTATTTGCTGTTTTGAATTTTCCGATACGTCCTAGGTAGCTCACAGGCTTCATGCAATGTGCAACTATCAGTAAGCGATATAGGGAACACTGAGCAATACCTCTTTGCAGTGAAACGTCTTTACGAAGGCAAACGTGCTGTATTACTGCGCTTGAGATATTGGATAACTTAACTGCCAAACGTCTGGGATATTTGAAATAGTTATAATATTAGAGTGATAGTTGCAGCTCGAATAATACGGATGTAATTGTTCGTGATCCAAAGGACTTTAAACAAAACGGATATTGTATTTTATTTAACAGGTATTTATGAAATTAAATATTTTCTGAAATGATTGTAACATATCTTAATTCAAACAGGCGTTGAAACTTAAACATATGTGACTCCATAACATAACTTTTAAATATTGGATAAATTATTCGTCGAACATCTGGGGCATTTGAAACACTTAACATATTGAAGCAATAGTTGTATATCGGATTATTTGGACGTAATTAAACGTGATTCAATAAACTACTTTTTGTAATAAAATAATATTAACAGCCACAATTTAAGCACAATGGATATTGCTATTAATATAAGTGATAATTATGAACTAAAACAAGTTGTGAAATTCTTATTACGAATAATTTATTGTCTCAAATGTAATTTTGAGTTGAAACTAAACATATTTGACATCAAAACACAACTTTGAAGAGACGGTTCACTTAGCGATCAAACACTCTTCATTTAAAATAGTTTGTGGAAAACTGACTGCGCCTTTCGAATACAAAATTCCCAGCTTGAACGAAACAGTGGACACACCAACGAACAACGGCAACGCAACAATCGATGTCACGGACGCGTTAACATGGATACATGCCGTCAGGGGGATGCGTCAGGTTGGCATTCCGGTGATAGTATTCATTGGTTTCTGTGGAAACGCAGTGTCTCTCCTGGTGTTCTCAACACATCGTATGCGTCGTACCACGTGTTCCGTGTTTCTTACCTTGCTGGCCATAGTTGACAACACATTCCTCCTCGCTTTACTTGCAGCCTGGTTTGACCACGAAGTGCACAATGTATTGACAACACCACTAGCGTGCCAAATATTTATTTATATCACATATGTGACATGTTTTCTCAGTGTATGGTGCGTCGTAGGATTTTCATGCGAACGCTACATCGCCATTTGCTATCCACTTAAGCAGAAACTCATGTGTAGTGTTATCCGAGAAAAGGCGACGATATTTGGACTGGGTATTTTTGCATGTCTTCTGTATATGTTCAGTTTTTGGACATCCGGGGTAGAGCAGTTGGGAGACCGATGGAAGTGTGTTCATCGACAAGAGCTTATGGATTTGATGAACGTAGTGACCTGGATGGATACAGTGTTGACGATGATTGTTCCATTTACTGTCATCGTTATTGTAAACACTTTCGTGCTGCGAACAATGCTTCAAGCTCCAAAAGAAAGGGTATTCAATGAACGTCTGTTAACATCCCATAAAAAGGAACGTTCGTCCACACCTAAAACAAGCGAAATATTACTTTCTAGTTTTGATACTCAAGGTCAAAATCTTTCTCAGAACAGCTATGCAAGAAAAACACGCTCACAAACAAAGAACAAAACATTATCAAGTCAGCAAACACGTGTTACCAGAACGTTGTTATCCATCTCATTCACGTTTTTAATTCTCAATCTGCCGTCCCACGCTATGCGACTGTTCAATCTTATTGCATCGTTAACGAGCAACGAACCTTTTGTTTCCATTGAACATTACCTTCTTCAGGAAATAACAAACATTATTTATTATACCACATTTAGCTGCAATTTTTTCTTATATACCCTATTCGGAAGAAATTTTAAGGCAACACTTTTGTATTTCCTTAAATGTAAATCAAAACGCGAGATGAGTAGAACCACTACTAAAAGAACATTTAGTTCGAAATATTTCAGTGCAACTGATTGAAAATGTTTTGCGTTGCAAACTGTTTTGGCAACTTGTAAAAAATGAAAGTCATTGGGGTTAACCAGGCACATATTTATGTTAAAAGGAGTATAATACTGTATTGAATGTTCATAGTTAGACAGTTGTGATGACATATTGTTAAGCTCACAATCAATGATATTTATGATTAATATTTTGTGTTTTTTTTTCTTCAAAAGAAGTATCTTGTTGATCGATGTTTGTTAAGAAAGACTCCTGAATTAAACTGTCTGTATATAAGAATGTTTCTTGTCGGTCATTAAGTTGAATTCAAATTGACAAAGTTATCAAAATATTGATTATTTAAGTTGAACATATGAGCATATAAATATATTTGCCGTATATAATTTCTCCATTTGTACGTATGACCAACTATATGTATTGTGTATATTATACGTTTTTGTACAAGCTTGGAAATAGGATGTAAAAAATATTTTTGTCATGATTTTATGTATTTTATATCATTTCTGTAAGTTATGACATTTCCATAAGACATTGATTATGCTATTTAGGACACATTCAATTAAAATCGAGTAATGTGATTTATTTATATCAGATAGCTAATGGAGTTTTTTTTATAAATGCTACAATTACTGAGACGAACACTTTTACTGTTTAAAGAATCAACATTTAGCACATTCATGTTTAAGTTATCTAATTGTGCAAAATCACTGCAAATGTTCCCGAAACGTGATTTCTATGCAATTTCCAAGTGGGACCAGTTACATTATGCACTGAATATTATGTTTTTACAGCTATTATGTTGGTGCATCAGCTTAATCATCTTAATATTTATAAAAATCGTATTATTTAACAAGGATTTTGGGGAATAAGGCATATACGAACAATTATATTACTACAGACACATACCTCGATATCTGCTATTTACATCCAACAATTGTCATAAGATGTAATAAAACACCAAGTTGATATACAGCTGACTCGCATATGTTTTGATATGTTACCATACATCGTTAATTTGGTACAATGTATGTTTTATGCTAAACTTTGTCGATGAAAACGTGTATAAATAATTGCATTTGTGCATTGTTTTATTGCCACGAGTTGAGGCTCATATGACAAATATTCGTTTATTTATGTTAATATTCGTTTGTAAAAGATGTCCTTTTTTACGACAATCAGTGTACAGACCTTTAAATCAAACTCACAATACTCAAAGCAATTACAGCTTGTTTTCATCTATTTCCTTGACATTTACAGCACGTCGGTCAATTACTTCCCAACTACGTTTTTAATTGTTAACGTTTCCTGCAGTAGTATCTTTCTCTAAACCAGCTCAACGTTATCTGCAATGGCATCTTTGTCTAAACCAGTGCATTACAGAGAAGCATGAGCATTTACATTGATGTTATAAGATCAAACATTTAGTAACATTTCTTAAGGGAGCAAATCATTCATGATTCTAATTGAAACATGAAACTATATCATTATTATTGCAATACAGCAGTGGTACATGTATAATAAAATATATGATTTAAGTCAAGGTTATCTGACATTTAATACGACTCTTATATAAAACTGGTAAATACGTTTTTTAAATTAAATTTCCGAGTGAAAACTGTTGTCATGAAAACGTTTGCAAAATGAGGATTATCAACGTATACAATTGGTTTGTGTTACCATTTATTTATGAAAGAAACTGTATTTACCTGTAAGCGATTTCTAAGAAATACAACGACGAAAAAGGTTATATTGAGGACAGTTTTTGAAGTTCTGCATGTACATTTAAAGCCAAGATCCACCGAAAAATGTCAATAAATTTCAAAGGTGCGTAGGTTCTAATGAAAGACAAATTCTGCCAAAAACATACTTTCCATTTTGTCTTTTACGGCGACCTTTTTAAGGATCTTATAATTAAGAAACCTGTCAAAATCTGCCTTTATTGCTTTCAAGTTCAATCTCACGGAATTGTTTTAGTAAGTGCAACAGCGTTTGACTGGGTAATAAAATTAACATGTATTGGTACACTACACAACTATTTTACATTGAGGCACGAAACATGTTTACTGTGATAACATAGTAATTGGAATCGCTTACGTTTTGACTTTTTACTGCAGCCCCNATGAAAGCGTGTATAAATAATTGCATTTGTGCATTGTTTTATTGCCACGAGTTGAGACTCATATGACAAATATTCGTTTATTTATGTTAATATTCGTTTGTTAAAAATGTCCTTTTTTACGACAATTAGTGTACATACATTTCAATCAAACTCACAATACTCAAAGCAATTACAACTTGTTTTCATCTATTTCTGTGACATTTACAGCACGTCGGTCAATTACTTCCCGACGATGTTTTTAATTGTTA
Source organism: Dreissena rostriformis (assembly GCA_007657795.1). Classification (NCBI taxonomy): domain Eukaryota; kingdom Metazoa; phylum Mollusca; class Bivalvia; order Myida; family Dreissenidae; genus Dreissena; species Dreissena rostriformis. The sequence continues at coordinate 114,763 of VMBQ01002132.1, read as the reverse complement.
ACGTTTCCTGCAGTAGTATCTTTCTCTAAACCAGCTCAACGTTATCTGCAATAGTATATTTGTCTTAACCAGTGCACTACAATGACGCATGAACATTACATTGATGTTATAAGATCAAACATTTGGTAACATTTCTTAAGGTAGCAAATCAATGATTCTAATTGAAACATGAAACTATATCATTATTATTGCAAGACAGCAGTGGTACATGTATAATAAAATATATGATTTAAGTCACCGCTATCTGACATCAAATACGACTCTTATATAAAACTGGTAAATACGTTTTTTTTAAATAAATTTCCGAGTGGAAACTTTTGTCATGAAAACGTTTGCAAAATGAGGATTATCAACGTATATAATTGGTATGTATTACCATTTATTTATGAAAGAAACTGTACTTATCTGTTAGCGATTGCTAAGAAATACAACGACGAAAAAGATTATATTGAGGACGGTATTTGAAGTTCTGCATGTACATTTAAAGCCAAGATCCACCGAAAAATCTCAAAACATTTTAAAGGTGAGTAGGTTCTAATGAAAGACAAATTCTGCCAAAAACATAATTTCCATTTTGTCTTTTTCGGCGACCTTTTTTAGGATCGTATAATTTAAGAAACCTGGCAAAATCTGCCTATATTGCTTTCAAGTTCAATCTCACGGAATTGTTTTAGTAAGTGCAACAGCGTTCGACTGGGTAATACAAATAATATGTATTGGTACACTACACAACTATTTTACCTTGAGGCACGAAACATGTTTACTGTGATAACATAGTAATTGGAATCGCTTATGTTTTGACTTTTTACTGCAGCCCCTTTGACATTGATGCATGCCAAGAATAACTACACACGCTAACAAAAGTTGTAAACTAATTACTGTACGAGTTAAAACATAACTTGCAATCAGTGTTTTGTATAAACTATGCAAATATGATTAACATTGTTTTGTTCACAAGATTTGCGATTAAGACTTCTTCTGCAACATATAATTCGTTAACATGTTTTAATCGATTGTGTCGGTTGAAATGCACTGTGTCCATTTTTCCATATGGCGAACATGGTAAAGTATATCCAGTAAGTTTGCACTTATTATTGAGTTAAAGCATTATGTCTTTTTTGCTTAACGTGGAGACATTATTCGAAACGACTGTCTAATATATCGTTATTCAAAATATAGTATTCATTGTAGATATTACTGTTCACGACTGTCTAAGATACGTTATTCAAAATATGTTATTCAGTGTAGATCCAGAACCGTTATTGACAAAATATTAAAGTATTTCTTTCAATCTCGAAGTTATTGTCATCGTTAATGAAAAAGTAACTTTACAGTACTGGTTAAGTTAACATTTATGCAAATATTTGTCTTTTTTGTCAAAGCCTGCAATGAAACTGCATTACAAAGATAACATATAAGATAGGAATATGCTATTATACTGTGCGTTTTCTAGGTTATTCAAATCGTACATTCTCAGGCAAAACCGAAAAAGACATGTGCTTGTTCGTTAATGTACGCGCGTGCAATGAGGACACAATTTAAAAAGTGGTACATTACTTAAAGATATTTGCAACATCTAATTTTATCCCACTTTTACAGCAAATTCGGTTGATTAAAGCCCCATTTATTAAATTTCTGCTATAAACCACGGCACGAAATGACGTAATTTTATCGACAAAATGACGTCATAAATCCAGCGAAATTATCCAGTTAAACCAATTTTGTTTAAATAAAAAGGTTTACTGAATAAAGTGGAATAAATAGAATAATAGGTTAGTGTTGATTATAGATAAGGTTTATCATGCTCGGCACGAAAACAAAAAAGCACTCGCCAAGNTATAGTTCACGTCCAAAAGCTCGAACCAAATCAATCAGAATCGTGTATGAATCGAAATAATAAATTTCTATGATGGTTTGTTGTCGAATAACCCACAGTAAGGAGTATAGATGTGGGTTATCAAATCACTCGTGCTTCGCACTCGTGATTTAATTCCTATGCATCTATACTCCTTACCGTGGGTGATTCGACAACAAACCATGAAAGAAAAATATTATGTCTTAAATATAGTCCGTCCGCAGGCGTTAAACAATGTCAAGAGTTCAATTCAAAATATATAAAGACTTTAAATAAACATATCTATATTTTGTATTCATCTTTCTGATTAGCTGCGTTAACATGACAATCCCACTTCACAAACCATAACTTATTGAGTTACAGCCGCTTTATTGCTCTTCTTATGACTTATACATTTACAAATTGTGTACAAGCCATGTGCATTAAGCATGAATAACCATGCCCATCAAGATGACAAAAAGATGTGATGGTACAAGGAAACATTACACAAATACTGTTTAAACATACTTTAAGTGTTCGTGAACCACTTATATATGGAAATATGTTATGCATACAAACGGATTGCATGATAATAGAGATATTTCATAGCATTTATTTGGCCAAAAAAGGTAACACACATAAGTGTTCGTACTATATTCTAAACCTTAAAGTATACGTCATTGATATGCATTGAACAGGACAACAGCGTGCACTATATACGATGTATCTAGGTCATCTATATTTCAAAAATGTTTTCGCTGCAGTTGACACACCATAGAAATGTCAACAAACTGGGCATGTTTGTTTGATCACTACAGAGTGATGGATTGAATTCCTAGATGTTTTTAGATCCAATATTACTCAAACGTATGATTATGTAATTATTTTATTATTGTTATATAATTGACAGTGTCCAGTCAATAATTTTTAATAGTAACTCATTTGTTATAAAAATATGTTTTTATAGTTTCATATTGTATGTATCAAGTGCAATTGAAAATAAAAGCTAACAAGGAAATGAAACCTTTGCAATTATGTTCGACTATTGTCGGTGTTTTCCTAGTAGACACTCGACCAATATTCGTTATGTTTAGCGTGTTATTACCCCCTTCCCAGGAGGGAATGTGGGTATGTAGATTTGCCCTTGCTCGTCTTTATCATCGCAAGTTTCAAATCATACAAGCTTTCTTCACAAACTAAAAAACAACAAGGTACAATTAATCTTTGACAACCTGGATTGTTATGTCTTAATAGGCTTATTTTTAAAATTCAAATACAAATAAACCATTGATCATATTATATTGGTTGCCTGTCAACCGTATACAAACACATGTACTCAATATGTTGGGTTTATCGAATCGATTCAACTTTCTTCCGCCATTAGCATGCACTTATTATTGAGTTAAAGCATTATGTCTTTTTTGCTTTACGTGGAGATATTATTCGTCACGACTGTCTTATATATTGTTATTCAAAATATAGTTTTCATTGCATATATTACTGTTCACGACTGTCTAAGATACGTTATTCAAAATATGTTATTCATTGTAGATCCAGAACCGTTATTGACAAAAGTATTATTATTTATTATAATAAAGTATTTCTTACAATATTGAAGTTATTGTCATCGTAAATGAAAAAATAACTTTACAGGACTGGTCAAGTTAACATTTATGCAAATATGTGTCTTTTTTGTCAAAGCCTACAGTTAAACTGCATTATTAGATAACATATAAGATAGGAATATGCTATTATACTGTGCGTTTTCTATATTATTCAAATCGTACATTCTCAGGTAAAACCGAAAAAGACATGTGCTTGTTCGTTAATGTACGCGCGTGCAATGAGGACACAATTTAAAAAGTGGTATATTACTTAAAGATATTTGCAACATCTTATTTTATCCCACTTTTACAGCGAATTCGGTTGATTAAAGCCCCGTTAATTAAATTCCTGCTATAAACCACGGCACGAAATAACGTCATTTTTTCGACAAAATGACTTCATAAATCCAGCGAAATTATCTAGTTAAACCAATTTTGTTTAAATAAAATGGTTTACTGAATAAAAAGTGGTATACAAAGAATAATAGGTTAGTGTTGATTATAGATAAGGTTTATCATGCTCGGCACGAAAACGAAAAAGCATTCGCCAAGGCTCGTGCTTTTAGTTTTCTAAGCCTCGCATGATAAACCTGACCTATAAATAACACTAACCTATTATTCTCTATATATGCAATAACGCGTTGGACAATATATGTTAGTGATTAAGATGGTTTATATTGTTGTCGTTTCAATTTCGTTTGTAACCGTCTGTATATTTAATATGTATATAGATGTGTCCATTTGGTATGGAGAATAAATAACAAGTCATTAGATCCGAAAAGTAAGAAACACGATCGAGATCTCGTTGATGTCGTACATCAAATAGCACGAATAATGTATACGTGCACGGCGTTCATTGTGGAGAAAATCACTTGCAAATGATACACATTATTGTGCAGATAATGAAATTGAATGACGATGCAATTTGAAACAGGATCGCAGAAGTAATTAAAAGGACTTCAAGAACTATAAACAGTATCGGTTCCCTACGTTTTGTTGAAATACAGGAGCATCTGTATTGACTATACAATGCAAGGTGAAAGGAATTATACGTTAACTAGGACAAAGGACTTATTTTTAGTTTTCTGAGAATGTTATAACTATTTCGTTCTTGGAAATATATAACACTGTTCTTGATCAGCTTAATTATAATATTGCGAACAGGTACATACATACTCACATGCTAAGGACATTACGTACATTAAGATAACAGACGCATGTTTTAGATTTCCTAGAACGCTATAGGCAGTCGAGCTTCTTCGACTTTCAGCAGTAATATTTAATAACTATATATCTAAAGGCACTTCTACGATTACTTAAAATGTATGATAGTTTTATAATTATTTATGAACTGAATATGAATTGATACATCATTTTTAAATATATCATAGCAATTGTATTTGAATTGATCGATGATTCGATGAAGTATCATGAAATGTCATTCTTAAAATATAGCCATATGGTACAATCTTAAATAGTTAATGTAAATTGAACGTGCACTGAATAAGTTCCCGATTCCGGTTGCAGTTTTGTTTATGACAACTGATTCTTCGAATGACATACTGACATATTAAAACCATTTCATTAAAAACCCATAACATACGATGAATGTGAATGACATGCATCCAGCAATACGGGTCCTTTTGAGTTCCCATAGGCTACTAAGGGTCGAAGTTCGTAACTTGACAATCATGTTCAATGCGTCACAAATATGTTTCATAAGTTTTGGATTGGGTGAATTTCATGCAGAGAAAACGTATGTTATTTGTTAGGTACGACGTGTTGTACGTATGATACGAGCTCTTGTTCTACCACATGGCTGCTTTAACGATCGAACGATCAGAAATGGTTTTGTTGCAAACACGTGCTTTAAAACGTATAAGTAGAACAATTATGTTTTATTGGTATTGTCTAAAAATAATATACAAAGGGAACTCAACAGTATTCGCATACTTTTATTTGCACTTGTAGCACAAGCAAATCACACTCACATATTGATTACTATTGATGAATGATTTGAATTCAAGTTTGAAGACAATGGTTTTGAACTACAATGGGCGAAATTCGAGATCTATATATACGAATATAGCAGCTGTTCTATTTGATGCTTAAGCTAATATCAAACGTAGATCCAACGACTTATACAGTTTCGCGTATACAGCGGTACGTACACTTGTTCTTATTGGTGCTTTAAGCAAACTAATATGCTTTTAATATTCTAGCCGCATCATAAGAGCGTCATTTCAATTCTTGTTTGACGCAAAAGGGAAATTGAAACTGGCAAACAACATTGGGAGTATCGCGCTAAGTATTTATATGTCGTCACCATTATAATTATTTAATCTTACCGTTCATAGATTGATACATAGATCCTCAACCATATCACATTAATAAATGTTCGAACGGACATTGACATGTCGTTTTCAGTTTTATTGAATATCCTCGGCAAAATATATCTTTAGATGTTGGTAATTATCAAACTCTAAAGACACTCGTAGCGTCATTATATCCTCGTTCTATTTATAGAGGTATGACGTGGCTGCGTTCGTATGAAGTTCATTGTTTCTGTCAGAATTGTTCTGTTTACGCATGTGTAATGAATGCGTTACCCACAATGCGTTTTGTTGGACATTACAAGGCAGTGGACTGAGTTTTTTTTATTAGTGCGCAGAATAATATTGTGAGAAATCGTGATTAACGCGATGAAACTAATTTATAGGTTTTCAGGTACATGGATTAAATACACGTATGTCGAGTCCGTTTAAGCACATCCGTTGCTAATTATGCAGATAAAGTACCACGTCCGATTGACATTTAATGGGTTGACAACATGCTATTCTACCAGACCAACATTGTTCAAAAACGTTTTTCTATAAAAATACTTGTTCTGGCGTCAAGTAGTTGACGAGTATATACAAATCATATCGTAAATTAGAAATGCGTTTAAATGCTTTTATCTTATCTATAATAATAATGAAAGCTTACAACTGTTAAACAAACATTAACATAGATTACAGCAGTTATGTGATTACATACCATCGAATATGACATATCCAGACTGCAAAACATGTGTATCACTTATTTACAAGTACAACGCATCAACATATCAAAATGGCCGAAAGGTCAGACCTTAGAGTAAGGATCGTACGAGCGATTCTTTTCTTGTTCAATTAACATATGATTTTGGTAAGTCGCTGCTTCGGTTTTTTATCACTGACAAAAAAAACGACCTGTAATGTTTTTATTTAATAGTTTGAAACCAGTGCGCATATAAACTTTAATGGTATGACGAGTCTTGTAATAAAGCAAAGTATTCGGTACATTTTGCGTCTTCTGATTTGAAACGGTATTAACGGATATTGCATAAAATCACAATATATGAGTTCAGAATAACACTAAACCTGATTTTATAATATTTTATTTGTAGTTGAATGATGTAGAACTTTCTTTCTTGTTGTATATCGTTTTATCAATCCGTTCATTTATGGTCTTGTCTAAATGACATTCCCAGTTTTCCCAACAACCATGCCGGTCTGTAACACAAGGACTTTTTTATTTGTGTGATAACAACAATCACGCCAGAAACTAAATAACGTTTGAGTTAATGTTGTATTAAATTTTGCATTATTCGTGTGAAAATATGGAAAAACGCATTTTTTAATGTATCGACACTGGGTATAGAACAGTAAAACAAAATCATATATTTATATTGAATGTTACCATTTACCACATTTACTCTCCCATGTATATTAATGTCACATTGTTTATAAAATACAAATATGTATAAATCAAATTAGTAAATGGCAAAAATATTCTGGTAAGATATGGGGTGTGCGTCATGATATTTTCGTATTTTGTATTTGTTCATGTGAACTTATTTGTACAAAACACATATTTGACGCTATTTTCTTGTGTAGAGTATTTATTTGGCAACACAATGTTTGGAAGTGTATAGTATTAATATCCCTGAACCACTAACAGTAATGACATACATATCAAAAACAAACGCTATGAATATCGCAGTGTAAAATCTCTACAATCAACTTGGCAAATATATAGGGATTTCACAATATTATATGTATCATTCTAGATAACCGTTGTCTTATTTTCGCCCTTGCACACTGCCTCAAATAGGATAATGTATATTGTTCCAAAATTATTGGACCTTATGTATCGTTGCGGTATCAAATTAAACATTAACATACACATGTTACTGGTACGACGCCGGATGAATAAAAAATGGGCCACCTACATACCGAAACCCAGTTTGTNGTTGACGAGTATATACAAATCATATCGTAAATTAGAAATGCGTTTATATGCTTTTATCTTATCTATAATAATAAAGAAAGCTTACAACTGTTTAACAAACGTTAACTTAGATTACAGCAGTTATGTGATTACATACCATCGGATATGACATATCCAGACTGCATAACATGTGTATCACTTATATACAAGTACAACGCATCAACATATCAAAATTGCCGAAAGTCTTTCTATCACTGAAAAAAAACGACCTGTAATGTTTTTATTTAATAGTTTGAAACCATTGCGCATATCAACCTTAAATCGTATGACGAGTCTTGTAATAAAGCAAAGTATTCGGTACATTTCGCGTCTTCTGATTTGAAACGGTATTAACGGATATTGCATAAAATCACAATATAAGAGTTCAGAATAACACTAAACCTGATTTTATAATATTTTATCTGTAGTTGAATGATGTAGAACTTTCTTTCTTGTTGTATATCGTTTTATCAATCCGTTCATTTATGGTCTTGTCTAAATGACATTCCCAGTTTTCCCAATAACCATGCCGGTCTGTAACACAAGGACTTTTTTATTTGTATGATAACAACAATCACGCCAGAAACTAAATAACGTTTGAGTTAATGTTGTATTAAATTTTTCAGTATTCGTGTGAAAATATGGGAAACGCATTTTTTAATGTATCGACACTGGGTATAGAACAGTAAAATAAAATCATATATTTATATTGAATGTTACCATTTACCACATTTACTCTCCAATGTATATTAATGTCACATTGTTTATAAAATACAAATATGTATAAATCAAATTAGTAAATGGCAAAAATATTTTGGTAAGATATGGGGTGTGCGTCATGATATTTTCGTATTTTGTATTCGTTCATGTGAACTTATTTGTACAAAACACATATTTGACGCTATTTTCTTGTGTAGAGTATTTATTTGGCAACACAATGTTTGGAAGTGTATAGTATTAATATCCCTGAACCACTAACAGTAATGACATACATATCAAAAACAAACGCTATGAATATCGCAGTGTAAAATCTCTACAATCAACTTGGCAAATATATAGGGATTTCACAATATTATATGTATCATTCTAGATAACCGTTGTCTTATTTTCGCCCTTGCACACTGCCTCAAATAGGATAATGTATATTGTTCCAAAATTATTGGACCTTATGTATCGTTGCGGTATCAAATTAAACATTAACATACACATGTTACTGGTACGACGCCGGATGAATAAAAAATGGGCCACCTACATACCGAAACCCAGTTTGTAATGCTTAACACTCAGAACTGGCATTGTAATATAAACATCTCAAGTTAATCATGTGTTCTCCCTCTCTTGGAACTATTATTAGGTATTGCGCCAACATTAATATAGACGACTCAAGCAAACTGAGCTATTATTAAGGAATATTAATGATAAAGAGTTTATGTTATGACGGGGTCAACGAACTTTATCAAGAGCCGGACGAAAGTCGAGGTGGTTTATCTAATTTGTTTCCTAAACAAATACATAAATCTGTTGAAACGCTTTTGTTTGTTAAACAAATATTCATTATATCCATCTTTGAAGTGTTTCCTTTTTGTCTTTGAGTGTCTGCAAAATATGCAATACAATGTATGTGGACGTTTGGTTTTGGGATGTAGCGTAATTTGTTTTAACATAAATCTATCCTTAATAACAGTGTTATGCTAATTGCTTTATGTCTGTCTTAGCTTCTTCCAAGCAATGTCATGATATATGTATAATGTTCACCCTGAGATGTGTGTGGTAATGAATAGTTTTCTCAGTTGATTTATCTACACTGCTCCGAACTAGCTGTCTTTTTAGGCGAATTGTTTGACATAAACAATGTTGATTTAAAACATGAACCATCAAGGCAGTTTAGCGTTACAACGCGACAATACAAGTTAATAATAAGTCTTTTTTCGGTTAAATTAAACACGATTGTGTGTGAAATGGAAAATAAAAAGCGATAACAAACCTTTGTTTTCCGTTACCGGTAACACTGTTAGTGGTGTCAATGACATAAAACAGATATACGATCCTCACATGCTCTGAAATCACAAATTGTGTTGATCGCGCAAAGTATTGAATTGTATTTCAGGTAAGATTTATATTCTCAAAAATCCTTCTTGACACGCATTTGATATGTGTTTAATGCTGAGGTATGTATGAGGTTTGGCTTCCCCTCACAAAGGTTGAAACCCCAATGCTTTACAATGAACGTTCTAAAGCGGTGACCCAAGTTTGTTAACATTTTATATTTATATTTTGAGTTCATTTTATAAAATTATTAAAGAACAAGTATGTTTACCTGAAAGAGTGTCTTGAGTTTTACTGTTTATTTTTTGTTTACAGGGTAGAACATGTTCTTGGTGTCATTGGGAGAGATCTAAAGAACGAAATTGCAATGGAAATTCAACCCGATACCTCCCCGTCGCTAAAGGGGCACACTGTTAAGTACGTAGCTCTGATATAATTGACTGAAATGATAATTCAAATATAACCGGTANTCATTCTCGCATTTATGTATTATAAGTAAGTAGGTATAACTACGTCACACTTATTGTTTGAAAAATCCCTGCATATGCTTGATATATTAAAGCAACGTCAGCATCGCCCGTTTACAATTTAATCGTTTGAAGTGTATCGGAAAACAGGCACATTTAATTTTCGTATTCCGGACAATATAAAGAATATTTTTGGAAAAGAATGTTAATCACTTATATTGAATTACAATTAACCGCCAGCTCGCAATGGCCAAATGGTAGCGTATGGCTGATTCCATGCATTCTTTTCTTCTGCACATTACAATTGACTATGGTATGTTGCTGCTTACGTAGATTCACCATTTAAGACATTCATTGCGATAAAACAATACGAACAATTCTTTAATAATTTTAACTTGTCTATACAAAATATTTGACGGTATACTCCTGTGTAGATTATTAATCAAACAAAACGATGTCTGGAAGTCTTAACTAATAATACTCCTTTACTATTAACATTAATGACAAAACTGTCCATACCAGCTATAATTATTAATATCGGAGAGTAATACCTCCACAAACAAATTGGCAAACAGTTTTAGTTCCCGCCCAGACACACTGACCCAAACAGGATAATTTACATTGTGCCAAAACGATATACTTATATATTTAGTGGCGGTAACAAATTAAACATTAACATACACATGTCATTGGTACGAAACCGGATGAATAATACATGTACCAGCTACATACCGAAGCCTAGTTTGATTCATAACAATGTTAGTAATACGAACGAAATACCAGTACATGTATATGTTTAAAACACTCAAAACTGACATCATAATATACACATCAATAGTTAATAAAGTGTGTTTTTTTTCTCTCTTGGAACTATTGTTAAGTATTGTGCCAACATCAATATCGCCGGCTCAAGAACACTGAGCTATTATTAAGGAATAATTCTTATTTAGTGTGTATTTTAGGACGGGGTCAATGAACTTAGGCAAGGGCTGGACGCATCTTGATGTCGTTTATCTAATTTCTTTCTTCAAAATGATCATTAATCATTTGAAACATTTTGGTTTTGTTCATAAAATATTTATTGTATCTGTCTTTGACAGTCTTCGTAATATATCATTTTATATTTCGTTGTCTGCAATATCCAATAATTAATCTGTGAACGTCTGGTTTTCAGATATAACTTAACCTGTTTTAACATAAATCTATTCTTTATAACAGTGGTTTATTAAGTTCTGAATGTCTGTTGTAGCTTCCTCCTAGCAATTTCATGATATATGTATGATGTTCACCCTGATGTGTGTGTGGTAATGACGAGTTTCCTCAGTTGATTCATTACACTGCTCCGAACGAGCTGTCCTTTTAGGCGTATCGTTTGACATAAACAATGTTGATTTAAAACATGATCCATCCAGGAAGTATAGTGTTACTACGCGACGAAACAAGTTAATAGTAAGTCTATTTCGGTTAAATTAAACAAGATTGTGTGTGAAATGGAAATACATAGCGATAACAAACCCTTGTTTTTAGTTAAAGGTAACACTGTACGTGGTGTCCAGGGATGCTAATGACATGAATCAGATAAACTGTTCGGGCATGCTTTGAAATTATGAAGTGTTATGGTCGCGCAAAGTATTGAATTGTATTTAAGGTAAGATTTATTTTCTCAAAAAACCTTCTTGACACGCATTTGGTATGTGTGTAATGCTGAGGTAAGTGTGGGGTTCGGCTTGCTCTCACTAAGGTTTCAACCACAAATTCTTCACAATGAACGTGCTATCGCGAAGATTCAAGTTTGATTTCATTTTATATTTATAGTTTGTGATCTTTTTTGAAAGTATTGAATAGGAACAAGTATTTATAGTTGATAAAGTGTATTGAGTTTCATTGCTTTCTATAGTATACTATGCATTCTGCTTATCTGCTTGAACTTGTATTTAAACCTATTTGAATGTACTCGATTGCATCAAAAGCCGAAGGCTTCTTGAAACGATATTGAGTCCGTTTCCTGGGTAAAACCAGTACTTTGCGTCATTTGTTGAGATCTAAAGAACGCTATTACATTGCGAATCGAACCCGTTACCTCCCGTGCCCTAAAGAGACATAATGTGCACTACCCCACTGCAACCTTATTGATTTAAATGATAATGCAAACATGACATTAAACAAATCAATAATCTTCAAATACAAACTGTGACATTTGGGATGGAACCAAATATAAATTAAACTATTTTACCTAAGAAGCCTAATTTCAATATTTTAGTTATATTTTGCAAAAAGATTGCCATGCTTGCATATCATTATTCATAAATAGATAGTTCTTTAAACATCAATGGTCAATGTTTATTTAATAGACAATAAACGTATTACGCACAGACTTATCCGGGATGATACCTTTCGCTCTTATTGTATGACAGTTTCTATGTAATGGAAGTTTGTATTTATATAAATCCATCATACGCGGAAAGTCCGATCTGAACCATAAGGTTAAATATGGGAAGACACAATGCGCTTGTAAGAAATTTCCGATCAGAAGGACGTATTTTCAAAACATTAATCCTCCTTAGGCAGAAAGGCAGATATGCTCGGAAAAGCTGGATAAGCCCGAAACAACATGACCCTATTATATTTATTATTTTTTAATATCTGACGCACTGTAAAATCATTCATGAGCTGCATGTACAATACATATGTGGTTTTACCTTGTGTCATCCAGAGACGTCTTGAATAAAAAAAAAGTCAAAACCGCATTAAACATGGTTTTCTACTTCTGATTCTTCAGTCTTCGGGACAAAAAGTAACGAGCTAGCCCATCAGACTTAGTTTCTTCGTAGTTTACTTTATCGCTATATTGGTTAAACACTTGCTTTAAAAATACCTATTTAAAGCATAAAATGTTAAAACTACGCATACATTTACACGTTTCATACATAACCATAGGCGAAACGATAGTTCGTATATACATTTAAGCCATGCATTACATTTCGATTGTTTATATTAAAAGTAAAGTGTATTATGTCAAGCACGAACACTTTTTTTATCTCTAATTCTCAACTTGAACTAAGATTAAAAATAATATATATACGATGCAAATACTATATATTTAATCTCCAAATGCATATTAGTTGTTTGTTTTAATTACAGTATATATTATACAACTACAAAAACACACTACCAAATACATAAAACATTATATCAACTTTTCATTTCATTTGAATTTAACCAATGTGATTATTTATGTACACGTAAACGTAGGTATAAATCATAGACGAATTTCAACCTAGCGAATATATAAATCTTATGACAATGGCGCAGTTAAACAAGAGTGTATTGCCTGATATACGACAGTTTCATCACACTTGGCTAATAACTAATTGCTTTTTAACATTCCATTCTAATGACATACTCAATTACTGATGGACTTTAAGATTAAATGGTTTATCTATTTATGAAAGAACATAACTTATATGAAGAAAACACAACGATTTAACGGCTTATTACCTGTGACGTTCAGATTTATGTTTGCGGAAATTAGTAGTAATTAATGCGACGTTAACACGCTTAATTTCGGACGGACCAATCAAATGACGTATTCTTATTCTCTGCTGATATGAGATAGTCTTATGTCAGATACGAAGCTTAACGCCTATATGATTTGTATTGCATCCAGTTAGTGAAACAGTGAACGCCGGGCATTGCTTTGTTATAAAGTGGATTTTTAGAAGAAGCAAACTTGTTGTGTAACTAAGATCACAATCACGGAAACATTAATTTCGTTATTGATATTTGTTATATGCCGATACGGTTGCAGATCAGACATATGGTTTTTATTTCATTTGATACAATACAAAAAGGTGTTATTATGAAAATAACAGTAACTCAAACTGTGTGAAAAATGACGTATCTTCAGAACAGATTTAATGTATGATTGAAAGAACTCCAGAGACATTATCAGAAGCGACAATAAACGAATAAATGATTGTTGAAAATGCTTACATGAACGGTCACCTTTTGACATTATATTACAACTTCTAAGAACCTTTATGTAACGTGATTTTACTTTCTATTGATTCCATTTTAATGACCGCTTCTTTTGAACATAACATAATAGAAAATGCCCATCTTAAACGACACAGTTAACACGACATTTCAGCACCACAACGCGACGTTGGGAGTCGAGCGAGGGTTACCATGGATAAACGCAGTCAAAGGCTTGCGGCAAGTGGGCATTCCTGTGCTAATTATCATTGGATTATGTGGAAACGCTTTGTCCCTAATGGTATTCTCAAAACACCGGATGCGTCGTACCACCTGTTCCGTGTTTCTAATATCGCTGGCAATAGTAGACAATACATTCCTGCTTTCGTTATTGACATCCTGGATTGATCACGAAGTGCACAATATATTGATAACACCAATAGCGTGCCGAATATTTATATATGTGACGTACGTGACATGTTTTCTTAGTGTATGGTGCGTAGTAGGATTTTCATGCGAACGCTACATCGCAGTTTGCTTTCCATTAAAGGTACGTCTCATTTGCAGTATAGTACGAGAAAAGGTGACAATGCTAGGGCTAGGTAGTTTTGCGTGTCTCTTATATATTTTCAGTTTTTGGACATCCGGGGTCGAAAAATGGAATGAACAATGGAAGTGCGTTTACCGACCAGACTACATTAACTTGCTGAACGTTCTTACTTGGATGGATACCTTTTTGACAATGGTTATTCCTTTTACTGTCATTGTTGTTGTTAATACCCTAGTGCTTCGAAAAATGCATCAAGCTCCAAAACAAATGTTGTTTAGTGAACGTCTGTTACCATCACAGCAAAGGCGACGCTTGTCGAATCCTAAACCTAGCAACTTTTTAACTGCTCGTTCAACCTGCCAATGTAATAATCTCTTCCCAAACAGCTATTCTACAAATAATAGCTCGCAAAAGAAACACAAACAAATTGCAAGTCAGCAAACACGTGTTACCAGAACGCTGTTATCCGTTTCATTTACATTTTTAATTCTCAATCTGCCGTCCCATACAATGCGACTGTACAATATTATTGCATCGTTAACGAGCAACACACCTTTAGTTTCCATTCAATATTACCTTCTTCAAGAAATTACTAACATTCTATATTATACCACTTTTAGTTGTAACTTTTTCGTTTATACCTTATGCGGTAGAGATTTTAAATCCACGCTTTTGCTTGTATTAAAATGCAAATCAGCAAGATGGATAGCTCGGAAATCAATTCGAAGAACATTTAATTCAAAAACAATGTGTGCAAACGACTAAATATATATCACTTTATATATACATATATAAATATAAATTAAAATAGGTATATGTTGGGTTTGTAAATTATTTTGGAACAAGGAAATTCAATCAAAGCAACCGTGGAAATTGATATACATATTTATTGTAAAATACGTATTGTAATGGTAATGTAGTATATGTTTATTTCTGTGATTCATATACCCCCTTAGAATAAGATGTTTATTCATTATAAGTAATGGTTTAATTTGTCGGTACTTACATTTAGAAATAAGGAAAAAAATATGATATANATGTAAATAATTAATCTCTTCGTTGCAATTTTATGAATAAAAATACTTTGACTATCTCTCTGCCACAACAGGCAATTACTATGTTTACGGCGCTTAGCAATTGTCACAATTACATTAGTTAATCTCTTAATATGCCATAACTACTACGCAAACCTGAAGTAATCGCCGCCTTGAATAATGACATTATGTCACTTGTCAGTGTTTCATCGCAGCGTAGAGCTATTTCAGACACACTTTATATCTAGGCTTCATCAACACATGAAGACAAACCATTTAAGTTCATATCAAGGTTGGTATAAATAAGGATACCTAAACAATTGTAAGAAAATTTTATTATTTTAGTTGGATTTATTCCGGTCATGAGGCATTTCCAGTCTCAAGTGTTTCCACTTATCTGTTAAGGTTAATGAAGAATTACACTTGATAATGATACCAAACTTGTGTAACGTTTTGAAAGTTGTATTTATCAATACATCCAGAAGGCTAAAAGCCCAAGTGGACAAAGTAAGCGTGCAGTGTTTACTAAGTAAATAGTTTATGATTATACAAAGAAATATTACCTTTATATGCAATAATACATACATGTACTATTAAATATTGTACTATTGTATTAATGCTATCGATAGTATATATATCATTATATATTTGTAATTACGTCAAATTGTGATAAAACTAAAAAAAATACAATAATATATCAAATACATTGATGTGCTTACATAGAGTTGGTCTACTTATGAAACATTGTAAAAATACTACTACTTTGTTCTAACCATAAGTAACAAAACGCATTAAATTAGGAACTTGCTTATGGTTGTTGTATACATAGAACTATGTACATGTTTTAGAGTAAAAGAACAATACTTATTAAATATAAATGTTTAGAACACAATTTACATGTTCAATTTGAATATTTTCAATTTTGTAAGTCAATATGTACAACGTGAAGCCATTCAATTCAGTGCGTCAATTATAACGCCAAACCATGGAACATAAAAGTAGTCATATTAAATGATAAGACCTTAAAATCATGCGTCACGACAACAAAATAAGCTCTAGAGACGATTTTATACGCCTACCTGCCTGACAAAGTTACCAGTCTCGTCAAATGATATATTAAAACTTATCAATAAAACATAATGACCTTGAAGTATAATAATATATTTAAATCCAGGTATGGAAAGGAACAGTGTTTGAAAAACAAATTTAATCTAAAATAATATTACAATAATACATGTGAAAACGATACAAACTTAGCTTTTGACAAGAAATAAGACTGAGAAATAAGACTAAATATAGGTTAGAATGGATTTTAATACAACAAGTTGTTTATAAATGTCGTTTTGTTTAATCCACCGAACTATACACGCTCCTCTTAAGATAATAATACAATTAAGGTAGCAGATAACGTTTTCATTTAAATATGTTAGCAAACATTTGCGAACACATGATCGCCGCCTCATTGTCATAGTTGATGTGAACCTTACTGTCACTTATGCTGAAACTAAGCAATTATTTTATAATATATTATATGTTCGCCGTCACGTCTCTGTTTTACCTATCTGCATAAATTTATTAAATTCAATTATTATTATAATTATAAATTTATTTAATTCAATTATTATTTAATGAAAATTGTAAAGTCGTATTATATTTTTGGATGTTTGGTATTCACAATTTAACATACATTAACAAATAACTACTATGAGAGGGGAACGCAAAATTGATCATAATGGTCACAATTAACATTTGAGATTGTGCATGCTTTTTGAGACGATTTTGGCATATATGTTATTTAGTTTGAAAAGCTATAGGTTCTTGATATGTTCATTATATAAAAGCGGAAAATGATTATTCATCATCACAAGTATTAATTTGTAAACATATAATAAACCCGCTGAGTTGTACTAATGATTGCAAGCATACACATTTATTTGTAAAGTTGTTCATATTCAATACACATTAAGTGAAATATAAGCTACACCAGTAGGAGAGGAAAACCCTTACTATTGAATGTGATCTTAAGTTTATGTCATCGTGAACATTGCCAATCAGTAATATACACAACACATGCACTAGACATGACATACATAATAACGGATAACCTCAAACGCTCCGGATAACCACATAGATCAGCATATTCCATTACCTGTTTTGATTTCATCAATGGACATGCGCCATGACTGTATGTCAAACAACGAGAAATAGTGTGTGCAAATATTCACATACTTTATTATGATCAGAATATAACTAAAGTATTAGATATGTGTTTGCATCCGGAATATTAATGTTATTGAGCAATACAGAAACTCTTTACTAGAATTTTATTCTTTTAATCATTTAAAAATTCACAATTTTTTATTTTATTTTTCAAAAAACATTTCACACTTTTGTTTAATATAACATCAGAATTAGACTAGAAATACGTTTCGAATAAGTTTTAGTTAAGTAGGAGAAATAATCTATATATGTGTATATATGTGTATATATATATAATCTAGTTGGTGTATTATAAATGTATAACCATAAATGCAAATCATTTCATTATATAAAATACACTGTTTCAGTTCAATTATCATCTGTTGGTGAGTAACTAATAACACATATGAACATACGCTTCAAGGTCATTTTAGCAAACGAATACAAACATAATTTTGTAAGTCATTTCGGATTTTAAAATAATTACCCGATAGTGTTCCTTTAAAAATGGCAAAGTGATAACACAAGTGTTCCTGATTGAATTTCCCGCGATCTCAAAAAGCTCCTTTCAAAAAAGGCCACAGCGAATGCCAGAGTAATGAGTAAAATAATCACAACCGAAAAAAAAACGACATTTGTTTTTACCCATTCTTTAATCGATTGGTCTTATTTTTGAAAACAAAATCTCTTGCGTTAACGATTTATACAAGACAAGATAGATGTCTTTAACAAATGACTCCTTTGTTTGCTAAATTCCGATCATCACAGACCGAATCGATCCTTATTCGGATAATGAATGTGTTCACATTAGTTTAATCGTTTCAAAATGTGCATTATTCCTGAACATGGATAGTTATTAACGTAAACGCATGTGCAGTAATTGAAATTGAGAGTTTCTTTCAAGACAAATTAGGAAACGATTCATCATGACGTTAGCAGGATTTAAAAGCATAATTAAGTTTCTTGATTGTGTAGTACTTTTTGAAGAATGGACACTATAATTATAATTCATCTAATGATTCCTTACGTCCATACATCGTAGTTTTATCCATCCGTAGTTGCTTTATCCATCTGTCAGAAGGTTTTCGCAGAAATCAATAATCAATTAACCCAAAAGGAACCCAAAGACACAAAATGTTTAGAACTAAAAAGAAAGCACAAGGGAACGTTTCATTATTGGCGGCGAAATATGTCTTTTGCATTGAATGAAGTTTAATTTTTACGATCGAAGTGCTTTTTAATTTTGGCAGATACGAGATTTTGTTTTTAAGTATTTAATCAAATGGACTTTACAAAACGTTGTTTTATATTTTTAAAACTATACGCATTTGGTTTATGATAATTTGATTTGAAATTAAACAACTTTTAATGAGTAACTACTAACAGAAAACAAACCATACCTTTTATGTTATTAAATAAATTCAAACCTTTAAATATGCGGCCAACATTACTTTCATAGCTAAGAATAGGCGTGAACAAAAATGTACATTACAAAAACTGACTGATTTCCACTGAATTCCAAGTGGCATACTATTTTTGGAATTCATGAAACATGCAAATAAAACCATAGCTTTTACATTTGATATACAAGTTTACAACTTTCAAAACAGTGTATTGCTATTAATTTTTATTAGAAATATATTCTTTGCTAAACACTGTTTTCGAAACACTATAGACCTAACTATGATTTTAAAATGTTTAGGTTCGATTACGATGTTGCGAAAGTAAAATACCCTTACAAAGCCTGGTACGGACGGAGAATACATACTGAACATGACCATATATATGGCTATCGTATTTATATAAACTCTATGATTATATTTAGCAAATTATTATTTTAATGTCGCTTTCAATGGGTTTTGGTTTGTATCTTGGCAGGTTACTTGTCTGTTCGAAACGATGCATGCAAAGTTTCTTAAAATGTGGATAGGGTATTATATGCATTTATAAAAATTGAATATTGAACACATTAGAAATAGACGGAAATACTTATCGCTTTTAAAAGTGCTCTCCGAATTGCATTTATGATGTCAATATTCGTGCGTCAGATTTTCTGTAAGATCATAGATAGGCATCGCGAGGCTTTAATAAGAATTGTAATTAATTAACAGCAATGGACAAGCATGTACAAATAGATGTTGCGTTTGTTTTTCCAGTTCTGTATCAAATGCTGATATTATACCTATGAAACCAGGCTTTTTTACACTGTGTTCATTAATTTCGAAATCATGGACTTCTAAAACCAAACCAATATGTTAAATAAATTATTCTCAACCGGTGAATTACGTCAAAAAACAGTTATTGACTAGGGATATGATCTGATAGTCAATAATTATTGTAGAAATATTTGCTAATTAATAACTTGCCTGTAGCAAATAAACATAAATGAAGCTTCAGCTGCATCAGCAGTGGAGAAAACACCTGATTAGTAAATGTGGTTTTTTATGTATATATTTTATGTATATGCATAGACTAATATTATGTTCGTTTTTAATATTTTACATTAGAATACACAGGCAAAACTGGAAACATACCACTATCTTAAACAATAAATGGAACCAAATACCTAAATAGCATGCTGTAGTTTGGGAAGTAGGTTTTGACCACTGAAACACATAAAAGCACTAAGAAGGGTCAATAGTGTTATATTATACAAATAGCATTAACATAAACGAATTGCAATAACACAATTACGTTATTCACGGTACTACCAGACACAACCGATGAACCGTATAAAGAAACCTTATGCATACTTAATTGATATAAATGTGTTTTGAGAGCGTTATATATTGGTAATGAGACAGTCTGACAATCGGAGTGCTAAAAGTTCAGCGACTCAGTATGCTTTTCTTGCATTCTCAATAAAATTCCAAGGACGTGTTGTTTATGACACGGGAGTTATTTCAATAAATGCGACCGTCTGACAATCCCAAGGCGCAATAACAAAACCGCCACTCGAGCTCGAAAACCTCGTGCTCTTAAAACGACACATATTGGGCATTTCTAACGTTTCAAATGTAATCAAACGATATTAAGTATAAACCTTGTTTTTTTTTATCGGATTTCAATTCACAATTTTCTATGAGTTTAACAATTAGTTTCATTTCGAACATTTGATTTCAAACTATGTTAATAAAGGCCACACGAATTCCAGAAGAAACAATTCTGAATAGAAGTTTTGAAGTGAACCATTTAGATTTCCCAATAGATTAAACCTATAATATAATGTCCGGTAACATATTATTAAACCAGAAAAGTAGTACTATTATGTTATTTTGATAAATGTATATCACCAGTACATAATCAAATTATATATCTGCATATATAGCTTATTATTAATTTATTCGAATATCCTGTATAATTCCACATAGTCGGGAAACGTAATGTAAGCACATGTTTCGGTAGTCTTACAGATAAATCTATTCTTCAGCAAACTGTCGGTGGCGGAGCGTTGTTCCAAAAGGTTCACATGTCATTGCACTATATCCATATACAATTTGGCTCTTCTCGTTTAAATAATTTTTACAAACGTACCGTACCATTAGGAAA
>VMBQ01002132.1:54949-90448 GCA_007657795.1 Dreissena rostriformis | reverse complement strand
AACCGGAAATAACAACACACTGTCTTCTGTCATTGAGATAGTCCTGTAACCAAGATAAAAGATTGCCCGAGATGCCACTGAGTTGTAGCTTATGAATAAGCCCTGCATGCCATACTCTATCAAAAGCCTTAGAAATGTCGCAAAAAACTGCTCTTACCTCCTTGCCTTCATCGAGAGCTTTACAAAAAGAGTGATAAACCGAGACTAATTGGTTAACAGTGGAATCTTTAGGTATAAAACCTGATTGAAATGGGGTTATAAAGTCAGAAGCCCTTAAATGGTTAAAGATGTACTTGTGGAGAATTCTTTCAAGGCATTTACTTACAACGCTTAGGAGGGAGATTGGTCTATAGTTGCCCACATCCTGAGGATCTGACTTTTTGTATATTGCACATACATTTGCTTCTTTCCAGCTCCGTGGAACCCTACCAGAACTTAATGAAAAATTGAAAAGATTTTGAAGTGGACCTGCAATTTCAGCTGCAATTTCTTTTAGGACTATGCTATTTAAATGGTCTGGTCCTGAGGCCTTTCCAGTTTTCATAACTTTAATAGAATCTAGGACATCTTGGCGGGAAATGATGAAATCTTCTAAGACGGGGCAGTCTGAGTGTTGAATGTTTGGGAGGTGCGTATGTGTATTTGGTATCGTTAGATTAGATTGAGATTGAAAGAATGAATTTAGGATGTTTGCTTTATCAAGAGGTGACTCATATATGGTACCATTATGAATTAAGGGAGGCAACTCGTTATGTGTGGTGTTTTTATTTGTTAAGTTTTTGATGATTTTCCAGAAATCGGATGATGAATGCTGTTGTTCGTGTATCATTTTAGCAAGGTTATTGAAGTGGATTTTTTTCGCCTATCCGACCAGAGTATTAACAACGTTACGTTGTTGGCGATAGATGTGCCAATGTCTGTCAATATTTGAAGCCTTAGCTTTATCGTATGCACGTTTACGGCGTCGGATTTCCTTTCGTATGTTATTATGTAACCATGGAGGAACAGCTGTCCTTATTGTAACAATTTTAGATGGGATTGTGGTGTCACAGAATGAGATAAGTTGACGTGTGAAGTTTGACGTATATGTGTCTATATCATTGTCACAGCAATTATTCCAATTGAAGTTCTGCACAAGTTGACGTAATTTGTTGTAGTCCCCATCTTTGTATCTCAATATTTTACGTTTAAAATTAGACCCAGCATTTCTGTTGAGGTTGATAACGCAGTAGACAGGACAGTGATATCGAACTTGTTGGTGAAGAAACGGTTCACCAACGCCACTGTTTATCACTGTTAATGAAGATGTAATCATAAAGAGGTCAATAATAGACTCAGTGGTTTCAGTGAAAGGGGTAGGTTCGTTAATTATCTGGGAGAGATTATACTGTAGGAGAAGAGAGTCCAATTTGATCTTACTCTGTGGTTTATTCATGTCAAGATTAAAATTACCAATAATAATAATGTTTTCAATACCTGTATCCACGGCTTGTGATATGGAATTGTTTATGCATTCTAGTATATAAGGACTAGAGTTAGGTGGTCTATAAAAACAGCCGAATAAAAGTCGCCTTCCCTTGATGCGTAATTCCACCCATAAGCATTCAATATCGTCTATGTGTAGGTCCGGACGCTCAGCGACAAAAAGATCTGATTTTATATATACGAGAATGCATCCATGGGGATCGTTTGATCTATCCCTTCTAAACGGCGTATGATATGATGGGAAAAGTAGATCGGCGGTGTCAACTGTTGAACTTAGCCAAGTTTCAGTAAAGGCAACAATATCGAAGCCATTAAGGTCTGCAAATAGAATATCTTTCTTGGTGATGAAGCTCTGTACATTGAAGTGGACAATTTTTTGATTATTCGTGAATGCATCGGATATTGGAGATGCGAAAGAAGTACCAACCGATGAGGAAGATATACCAACGGAGCTGTCAGGTCCAGGATTTGGATGAACATCGCCTCCTCTAAGAAGTAGGACTGCCAGCCAACACACTAGTTCGAACATGTTCATTTGTTTAAGACCTTTTGTTCTCGTAGTGATGGAATAGAACAAACCTATCCTCATCCTATATAAACCTATATCGGTGTACATTATGTAATGCCCGGATGAAAGAGATAATTGGATGAGGAAAGGCTAACGTGCGCCCGACCCGCAAGGACAGAAAAAGTGAATGAAGGAATATTGAAAAGAGAAGAATGATAAAAATAAGCAAGAAAATTGCTCAATGTGTTTGAGGGATTTTACAAACCTCATTAGATATAGTTATATGTTTGGTTGTCTTAAGGATGAAACAAAATGGTGCTAGTATTCAATGATCGAAAAAGAAACATATTCTATTATTTAAAATAATGTACGAAATCTGGAACTGTCAGTCAGGCCAAAAACTATAACGATCTCTTCACAGAGCGTGTTGAATACATGTACATGTTTGCCAAAGCGGCGTGTTAACATGGTAGTCGGTTAAAGTGACAATGCATGCCGTTTAATAGCCAAGTATGCAAGCTTCTTTAGAAAAAAATAATCGATTTGAAGAAGTTCTATTATCAATTTAATTGTGTATAGAAGCTGTTTTTGTTTATACAATTATGCAATTTCAAATGTTGGGCAAGTGTTGGACTTTTTTATGTGCGCATATGTGTACACTAACTTGTATATTGATGACAAAAAAAATAAAAAAAAAATACATTGCTCCTTTAGCTTTGAGGGCGTCAGTGTAGGTAGAAAGTGCGCGATTTCCGCAAGCTAAATTAGTCCACACATGTGCACCTGGCGTGTGTCGACGCATTGATTCGTACGTTACAAATAGGCACAAGTTATCGGTGAGTGTTTTGTTATTCGGATTAAAATCATTCCGGACGTAATGGATATTAATGAGGAACATCTACATTGAAACGTTTAAATAAGTGGATGTTGAGTATTTGTTTTAGTGGATGAATGTGTGTTCGCTTAAGTGTAGATGAGCATAGTTAAAACATGTGGATTTATACATTTTCGGATAAATTACCAGTTGGTGTGGGCTTGATTGCCCATCACAATTGAAAGCAGAATCTGGATAGATGTGAACAAGAATTGATTAAGGTAAGATCTATATTTTCAAAGTATGATGATAGAATGACACGCGGTAGTTAAAAGAGTCTGGTGAGATCTGGTTATTTATGATATAATGAGAGATTGTAATTTGATGAAACACATTTTAAAGATATTTGTTTTGTAAGCGCAAGTAATATAACTTATAAGTTGAAGTTGATGCAACTATGTATATGTGTACATCTTAAGTAAAGAGTGTACATTTGTTTTTTAAAATAGCTGTAGGCAGTGTTTATGTGTTTACATGTTTAGTTAATATTGTACATAAAGAATTTGAGGATATATGGTTATAATATTTACATGTCATAATTTGTAATAGCACTGTTATTTGAACTTAAGTTTATGTGAACAAAACAAAATGAAATCATAATGGCTATCATAGAAACAGACTATGCTGAACATAAATGATAATTTTAACATAGTATGTACATAAACCTATATATGGTATAAAGCAGCAATTATATATTGTATTATACATTGATTACATTTGGTTTTTCATGGCAAAATATAAAGTCGTAACAAGTATATTTATTTACAAAAATAGAATACACATATCAAGCAGCTAAGATTCCAATTGATAATTAAAACATGGTGTTATGACAGAGATATGTTTTGAAAACAACATGTAACATACTCAATACTAAATCTAGATTATTTCTAAAATGCTATAGAACTATAGTATACAAAAGATATCAGTATGTGCAATACTATTATCCAGAATACATTTGTGATTTGTTGACAATATGCTACATGTTGACTGCTATACTTGGATTAGTGCTATGAAGCATTGGAACTATATAATGGAAATCAGTATGGAGAAAAATATGGTATTGAAACATTTATCCAAGTTTTGTATCTATAGACCATTCAGAGTAGGGATACAATTAGTAAGTGCTTATGAGTTCAGAATTTGTAAAAACAAGATTAAATGAAACAATAGCTAGCCCAGAGTTTCCTAGTCCATTAAGACTCATAATAACACAGATATATATGAGTGCTAGAAAGTACACAAGCAATAAATATGAAAATGCATGTAATTTTGTACAAAGACAAACAAGAGCAAAAACAAAAAAGAAACACGCAGATGAAAGTAGCTATCTAGTCCATTAAGACACATTATAACACAGTTGTTTATGAGTGCTAGAGAATACTTAAGCAATTAGTATGCACATGCATAGAAGTTTAATCAATTTGGGATAATCTTTTTGGTTGTTTATTTGTTTTATTTTATTTTGGTTATTCTGTGGGAGAGCACCTGATAGGCTGGCTTTTTTTTTGAATTGCATATTAAAATTTACAGTTAATGCACATATTTATGATGTTGATATTAAGTGCTTATTGTGACTACTTGCATAGATTTATGACTCACTTTTGTCAAAATCTTGTTATGAAACAAGAGAATGGAAGTGAGTCAATGATTTAGATTATGTAAAATTGAAGAGGATATTAGGATCAAACAATCTTGGAATTGGAAAGCAAACGGTCCAAGATTATTTGAAACGGGTTTAAAGATACCGTTATTATTTAATTCTCATTGAAGTGGCTGCTTGTGACACTATATATGGGGATGAGTGTCGTGAGTATTATGTCATTTTTATGTGCTAAATGTTTGACATGTGCATGTTGACTGTTACGCAAAGAGTGATTGTATTCTTGTGTTTTAATTGGTTTATCTTGTGACAAAAATGATGACGGTGTTAAAAGCAAGTGTCCTTCCATGCATTGCGTAATGACTTGTTGGTTTAATTAAATTGGCTTAAGTGCTGTATAAGTTGAAAAATAAAGTGTTGTTGATATTCTGCATAAAGTGCAGTCCTTCAATATAAAAACAAATAAGTAAAATGTCTATAAGAAGTCTATATAATGCAAGCTGACATGTCTGTAGAAGAAAACAGTATTTGTTAAAAGGATGACAATTTTTCATCAGTTGATCACAATGTTAAATGAAATGATATTTTACTATGCAATTTTAATCATATTCTGGTAGAAAAAAGTTCTGGAAAACATATTTAAGTAATTGTTTTCAGATTTAGTTAACATAATAAATTGATAGTAATATTTGGAAAAAATACAAAACACAACACATCAACATAATATATTGGTAGTACTATTTGGAAAGAATACAAAGCACAGCACAGCAACAATATTAAATTAAATGAAGGCATATAATAATAGGAATACAAGTAACGTATACAAATAAAAAGGGACATATCTTCCGGATATTTGTTTCGACACTTCTGTCTTAGATCGGGGGTTGACCTTGATTGTTGGTAATAATTAAGAAAAACAAAAATGCGCATATTTTCAAAGTAATGGCAATGCAAACCTACAACATAATATTTGCTGTCCTCCAACCAAAAACGAAAAAATCATCAGTAATCATTTAAACGTTAATTTTCTTTTTTATAGACACATTTTGTTAATCATTTAGAATGGTTTGGCTTCACCCACACTTTATCATTTTGGTATTACAGATATTTCAACCCTCACAAATCTCCGCACTATCGTATTACAACACTTATTTGCTACAATAGGGCTGTATTGTATTGCGCAAAGGCGATATAAAAACGAAGCATGTGCCGATTTGTGTAGAATTTAAGACGGGTGAATGCAATTTTAACTTCTTATAAAAGTTTACTAACGATGATCGTTGAAAGTTGCCAAATTTTAATTGAAAGTTCTTTTATGCATATACATTCAGACTAAGACGTGTATTTTGAGAACGAAATGTAAGATATACTTAACTACACACGTTCACACGCGCAAATGTACAAAATGCAAAACAAACTACACACTTCAAAAATCGTTTCGCGTTTCTGTGAAATCCCTCTTCAGTTCAAAATAAGGTCAAACTTTTTCATGTTAATTAACTTCTTCGTTATTCTATAATTGGGTTAAAAAAATAACCCACACGTTCACGGAAGTAAAATCGATTTTATTTGAATTCACCGTCGCATAAATGAAAAGATCGTCTGAACAAAATAAATTTCTGGAAATCAAATTAGTTTATCGCATAGGGAGTTTATTCGTTGTCAAGGTCAAGAGTCAATTAATTAGATGTATACTAAGGCAAACCATGAGTTTGTTCTAATTAACATGCTGTCTATGGCAGTTCTCAGACGTTAATACTGTTAGCTTTTCATCTTTTTCATTTCATTTAAGTTCTTGTAATATCAGTTAGTAGGAAGAGGAGCATTGGTAAGCTTTTTTTCTTTTACAATGCTATGCAGTAGTTTGAATTCACGATTACACAATTAGATCAACGAAGAACAAATTTCTCGTATTATAACAGTTACACTGCTTAGTGAACGTTGTAATAAAATATTGAGATGATGAGCAGTATTACTTTCTTATACTTTGCATTTAAAATGAAAACAAGTAAATACAAGGAGTTGCTATTGCGATCTCCACAATTATAATCTCAATGACCTGCTTGTGTTACACGATTTGTTTATCGCTTTTTCCAATAGACTTAATTTACACAAAAGTGTTAAAGCTACCCATAAAAAATCAAAACCCATCAAAAGGATAGAATAAAATAGTTATATATAAAGGATGATGAAGAACCAACACTATCGTACATTGATGAGATTGTGTACTTCTCGGTTACAAATTTTAATTTCGAAAACAATATAAAAAAGAGAGTTCAAACTGAGCCACCAATAAACCATGAAAGGGAATAATTAAAAAGTAGACATTGTTGTGCTGTAATATCGCTTTGGCAGTTAAAATTTGACCATTTATATTATTATCTGCTTACGTTATGACAAGGGTACTGATTTCATTATATGAAGTTCTTTGAATCAGTTGGTTAGGAACACATTTAATTGAAACACATTACATAAGTTTGTCTTTAAGTTTTGCTTTGTAAAACAATTGAAAATATGATATGCTGCACATATCTATCCTCTATAAGAGTGTTCCCTTTATTTTGCATTATACAATGCATGTTGCATATTTATTGCTCACGCAAGTGACTATGAAGAACATTTTATTCATATAGAGGTACGTACTACTTTATTGTTAAGCTAAAGGTTGCCGGTAGTACTGACGTATTGGATTACATGGCATTTTTAATGAATATGATGTTATTTATATAGTGATTATTAATTTCATGGAATCGCAATTTCATTTCATTGATTACAAATGGATTCGTCGTAAGATGCTTTGCTTTTTAAGGAGTTCTTTAGGATGCCTGTATGATGTTGGGATTGTGCTAATGTCATTAACATTCACCATTATTTGATGCACAATGAAATTACATTCAAGTATCAGCTTAATCTGGCCATAGAAACAAAAGTTTCATATTACTGTGTTCATTTAAAATAGAATCATCATAGGAGGAAAGTTTTCCGTTAAAGTAATTATCTCTTTAATTAAACAGACCTCATTTAAATTATTGAAAATGCGCTTTAGGTTGCAATGCTAGTCACGTGACTGATATTTGTTTCACGCATCGGCGCAGCCAAGATGAGTTGTGTGAAAACACATGAGTTCGTAAGACATTAGTGTAGCTTTTGACCATAACTATACACTCGTATTTGTTTTTAGCCTATATGAGTATATCTAGGAGTGTCATATTGAAAAAGAAAATGTACTATACGAAATTGTGATTTGTTTGCTTTATACATCGACATTAATTTTTCAACTTATTGCATTTTGTTTTCTTCAAATAGATTGATATCCGTTAATTCAAGTAATATTATCATCATAACAAGTCTGTTGTTTATTTTGATAAATGACACGAAACCCATTTGGGGGCATTTGCCACGATTCTATAATTGCGTTTCATATTAATCAGTGAATGTTGAATCTATGAATTTAAAGTCTTTTAAGATGAGAAAGTTATAATTTAATGACATGTTTACGTTAGTTTTAGATTAGATTGTGGCTCAAATGTTCCCATGACGTGCATGAAATTTTTCATGTTTGTTTTCTATAAAGTGGTTTCGTTGAAATGTTAATTGGCATTTAGAAATATGACGTTCCCAATTGTATTTCAAGCATGTCTGTTACAATATACGACACTACAAAAACACTTCAGCCACTTCTACAGTTGCAATGCCACAGCGTCCTATAGGCTGTGTAGACCACTGCCTACACTTTTTCGTAAGAACACAACATGAATATGGATAAAGTTCGTTGACGCCGTCCTTACGACCCGCATCTTGGGTATTTAAGATGTGTGCAACACATTAGTGCCTTAAAAAATGACTTGCGGGATGAAACCCTGGGGTCATAATATACTTATATATATATAAATATATATTTTCCCACAATCTTCGATACAGATGTAAAATATTCAATTAGATATCGGTATATTGAGGGTCTCATTGAGGATGACAGAACAAAACCCATATAGACTCAAAGACATACACAATAAGTAAACACAATTAATTGGGGAGCATAGCCCCAAACATTTTAAAACGTCTGCCTACATATTTATTTAAACCAAGCTTCGTCCCTGAGTTGTTATGAAAAGGGAGAAATAACAGCGAGTCAATGTCCGTGGCTGCATGTAAGTAATAGTTCAGCTATCTATCAAATACGTCATAGCTATTGGTATGTAACAATCATCGTCATAACCCATGGTTTACAATACATAACTTCGGGGAACTGGCTGGCAAGATTTCATTTTCATTCATATTGATGAGCCAACTAAGTACCAATGACATAACTCTTCACATTTAGATACCCTTCGAATGAAGTCGGAAAAGCAATGTATCGGACAACAATTAGGAAATATATGGAGGATATTAGATTGATTTCGGGGTAATACCGTAGACTGTTTTATTCTGTAAAATGCGAGAGTTTTTCTTCTCAAGAGCGCTTGCACGATACATTTAAAGGAGAAACGCTAATTCGCTTTCGTAAACAAAATGCACACTTTGAAATGAGCTCCTTTAAATGTATACCTGTCGAAAATGAACGGCGGGAGAGTGTTCTGAAAAGGATTAATGATAGGTATCAATGTCTATTTAGTTATGGCTTATTTCTTTTTAAAAACTTAAACGGATCAAATTTGTATAAAAAATATCCCTGACAGACAACTATATCCACGCGTTCCTAAAGACAATCTATATTTGGTAGCAGTGTTTTAAGTTGCCTGTCCTATAACTAATTACGGGACTTACAAAGCGCGTATAAAATACAGTGTATTGCTATTATTTTGTCCTTGAAACGTATAACTCTTTCGAAATTACACCACCAGTGACCATATAAGAAGCAGCGCTGAATGTATCTACATTGCAAACAATACATCAACATACATGTATTTTATCGGCACAAACATGTATTCCAACATTCTTTGTTGAAAGCTTATAGTAGCTTTTAAAGGAAAGTGTTTATGAAAGTCAATCATCGACAATTATGAGGTTCGGTTCAATGTTTATCTTCTGTATCGCAAAATGCTCATTTTAAATACAAACATTATCGTTACGCCCCATCTTATTAAAAAAAACAACAGTTTATATATGCCTCAAAATCTATTATTATTTGTATAGTGTATATGTGAGAACCGTAGAAAGGTATTTGCTCGATTTAAATGTTTAAAACTCGAGCATCTTAATTGCAACTACATTTGATTACTAATACGAACACGATCTTTTCAAGGTTAAAGGAAATAATTTATATATATTTAAATATAAATATATTAATATATACAATATTAATTTAAATAGTTTGTCATACGAGGTGATCAGCGTTTAATTTGTTATTAATGCTGTTATTGAAGGAGTTATTATTTGTAAGAATGGGCTAGCAAAACAAAATCAGCAATTCAAATAAAAACTAACGTCATTTCAATTGTTTGGAGATCATTTTGAAATAGAAATATACTTATTACATACATACTTCTTTCCCTTTTGAAGGAGGAAAATGTTAACGAATATACGTGCTAAGAGTGGTGCACACATTCACAAGTTAATGGTTGCGTATACTTCCATGATAATGATATAAGATTAATACAATAATACAAAAAGATGCAAAGCAAGACGCCAAAATGGAAAGCGTTGACGAACACCTTGTATTTAAATTGAATATTAACAAACAATCAGGCCACATCCTCCAAAAATATGTCGTTATTAAAAAAAAAACAGCTCTATTTTTCCGTTTCCTTATTTTCTACAATACATTTTAGCCTCATCTTTTACATGTTTTCGCTGTTTTAAAAAATAAATCCGATCTTGACATGATAAGCATCATACGAGGCACGTAGTGTTCAATTTCTACTTATCACACGCTAAATAAATAAGGTAAAGAAAAAGATTGGCCGACCTTCAACAACTGAGAATAAATCATGTGATTCATCATATTTGTTTTCGCATTTTGCGGCTAAATCTGTATGTTTCGTATGCAAATAGTGTATGCCTCAGTGAGTTTTCCTTTGTGAATCTAACACCAGTAATTTTCTAAGCTAATCAAGCACATTACCAAGACTGAGACGCATCCAATTAAATCTTTCGCAACATACCAACTATGTGATAAGGGAAAACTAGCACTTAGGTGAGACAAGTTAATCTTCTGCTTGTAGTACGGTATGTGATATAGATTATGATGTATCTTAATGTAGAAATTTTGCTAATTGAGATTTCAAATGCAAAATTTTCCGATAAAAATATAAGTTTAACTACTACGGAACAAGGATGTGACACATATATATATATATATACATAAAATATGAAAAAACACGTTTGATGACATAACGGTTAGACATATTTAGATACCATGGTAATACATCTTATTCTAAAATAAAACATTTTGAAACAGTGTTCACTTATATTATATGTATGTCATTTTTTGCACATAAACTGTTGTTATTGAGTGAGGAAAATCTTTCTCTAAAATGTGGGATAGACAATTAATTATGCATATATTATTTGTGTAGGTTTTTTTTTAGTTGAAACTGAAACCTGCGTTTAGAAAAACCGCTTTCATCCATATTGTAACACATGTGTACTAGTGTATGAATCATAAACGAGATCCAAATGTTTACCAACGACTATGCCAATACAACAGGAACAAAACACTGCAACTCACGTATTTTGAATTAACCTTTTATTAAGTTTATTCTTGGGGTTGCATCGACCTGGAGAGTTGGCTATGTATATGTGTTTGTTGATTGTCTTGCTATGTTATGAGGATCTTAGATGAAAATTACCACTATATGAGGCTCCCAAAACACATTAATATCCATCAAGTATGCATAAGGTTGCTTTATATGGTTGATCTCTTGTGTCTGTTAAGACCGTGAATTACGTCGTCGTCGTAATATCACAATTTACAAAAAAAGCTATTGAATAAGATGCAAATGCGTACATAAGATGGGTAAATGTTCATGTCACACATTCATCATATATTAAAGAGCGAAATAGGTTAAAGTGTAAACTTAGGCTACAACCATGTATGGAATTGTTATTGAGTTTGCTGACTGATTTGCCGAAATATTCGATTTAAGTTGGCATTTAGTGAAACTATTCCCGAGTAATAAAACACCATGTTTTTATTTAATTCAGAATGAAAGTAGTGCATACTGAGTCGCTGAACACTACACACTCAGGGTGTCAGACTGTCATATAACCACAATATGACGCCCCCAAAACACATTAGTATCCATTAAGTATGCATAAGGTTACTTTATGCGGCTCATCTGTTGTGTCTGGGAATACATTGAATTACGTCATCTTGTTACTGCAATTCGTTTATGTTAATGTTATTTACATAATTTAACACTATTGGCCGTTCTTAGTGCTTCTTACTGTTTCCAGTGTCACAATACACTTTTCAAGAAACAGCACCGTATTTGTCATTTATTATTGTAGGTAGTGGTATGTGTTCAGGTTTGTCTGTGCATTCTTATATAAAATATTAAAGACGAGCAGATCTTTTTCTACGCATAGACATTACATATGTTCATATTATGAGGGTTCCAACAAAATACTTATGCTTAGTTAATATTGAGTTTAATATTGATACATGAACAAAGCTAATGCAGTTCTATAAGCATCCTAAGCTACGGACATATTGTGTAAATTCGTCACAATATGAAGAAGTGAAACTCCAGAAGCTGCAGCAGTATTGCAGTTTTATCATACACACCTCTGTGGTCCGTTATTTATGGCAAGGAACCAATTGCCAAAACGGTACAGTACGGCACAAAACGAAACAACATATACACATAGTAGAATAAAGCTGGGGTCACCGCCTTGGAACGGTCAATACTAAGCATTGGGGGTTTAAACCAGTTAATGAGCGCTCAACCTCACACTTGGCCCAGCAAAACCTGTTTCATTGTAATTCTCACTAGAACATCATACTGTATAGCGGACCGTTTTGGAACATTAGATTGGAATTGCAGATGCGATTTTTCTACTTAAACCTCTACTCCGTGATCGGATATGAATTAAAATACAGCCGATAAAAAGTTTCTGAATGTATTTTATTTAACAATATTTCATATACGCTAGTAAGTATTTAAACTGTTTTAACGTTTCTGTATAACGTTAAACTTTGTTTGTTTTTTATCCTTGAAAAGAAACGTTTAAATGATAGGAACAACGTTTCCGGAGTAAGCCTCCAACTTAAAAGCAGCGCATTCCCATCAATATCAGACATGTTTAATGTGATGTGACATCTATGGACACAATGATAGTTTTACATAACCAAATGTCGAATTAACCACCTCGTCGAATCGAGATGACTGGCAAATTTAGATGAAATCATCACGACGTGCAGAGTATGTGTCGCGTTTGAAATTGAAATTGTCTTTGTTAATGGATTCAGTGTATCAACATAATTGCATTGAAAAGTAATTCATGTTCTTAATGCTACATGACAAATAAAACCACATCTGAAAAAAAATTACTTCTTTTGTCGACCGCTGCTATTAAGATAATTAAATTGAGTCTATCAATTAGATATATTTCGAATCTGTTTAACGTGAAATGTGCAATCTTTGATATGGATATATTAGTCAATGAATGGCGCCCATATTATATTTGAACTCAATTTATGACGAAAAATAAGAATTGCAACAATACTTTTATTGAAGTAAATGTTCAATATGAGAGCCGTGACATAAATACGCCTTCATCTTTTTGGAAATGATGCAAAAGTCTTGTTTATAATATTTTTGTCCAGTTTTCTCCACTCATCCTTAAGAGATTTGTTAAGACCTTAAACAAATTTAACCTTGCGCTACTGGAGACGGCGTTTAAGGATTCCCCATAAATCAAAGTTCATTTGGGGCAGTGTCCGGAGACTTTGACATCCATTTGTCACGGTCAATAAAGTTCACTACCGCCTTCTTAAGAAACTGGAGGGTGTGTTTCGATGTGTGACTTGAGGCATTGTCCTGATGGAAGAACATTGACTTCCGATCTTCTGGAAACAGTTTTGGATCGTCATTTTGAAGAAACGGTTTCATTACCCGATTGATTAGAACTTGCTATAAAATTAAGTTCATCTGAAGTCACAAAGTTCTCCCATCTTCGACCTCTCAACTTCATGAAAAACTGCCCTGATGTAGGTCTCCTCTTCTTAATGTTTGCCATCTCAAGCTGATGAACTTTGCGTGTTTTCCAAATTTAGCTTCCATTATTTTAGTGATAATGTTACATACATTTCCTTTAGAGATGCCTAACATTGACCTTAATTCGAGTCGATGGATTAACTTCGGCGATTTCAAGACCCTTCTGCAAGTGGAAGAAGTACAGTTGTTATAATTTGCTCATCGATACATATGGTTCAAAAGATTTGTTTTGCCAGATATGACATGATAATTTCAATAAAATGTGCGTGTATAATTGTTTTTCCAAAACCCGGACTTATGGTCTATTGCAACAAATACAATCAAAACCATAAATTCCCCGTACGTGTTTATTGGAAATATCAGTGTGCGTTTTACATTATTTCTGCATATGATTGGGTGATTATTCCTGGTATCTTGCAATAGAAGAGAAACCTATGGTGAAATGGATAATATTGAATATCAACTATGACAGCTTTCTCAAGATTTCTCCCAAAATACACCATAAATGTTCACAGGATGTCTCAGTAAGCCTAAGGTTGTAAATGCAATCAGTGCTCCAGCTAGGCATAAACAGAGGGGCGCAGCACCATGGTGCCAATAAGTCCCACCCTTCCCCCTTTAAATCCAAATGTACGCTTTGTATCTGATAAGATCATTGTATAGAAAGACAATGATATAAACAAAATGACCTCATAAGTGTTAAATAGATAATTTTTAAAAACAAAGTGCTGCATTTATGCATCCAATAAGAATAAGCATTTTCAAAATGAGTAAACTAATCCCAAAATATGAAAACTGAGCTAGTGAACGTTAAGAGATATTATACATTGCTCTCATTATTTGTTCTGTTAGTGAGTGTCAGTAATTTAAAAATAGACTTAAATTGTTAAGTGCAAGTTTACAACAGACATTAAAGACGTAAAACTTCTTTCCACGATTGTCTTTGTGTTGACATTAAATTCTAGCAGACCACATGCTTTAATTTTTGTGCGAAACTTGATCATGACTCTGGCTTTCAAATATGTTTTATACTGTCTTTGATGATGAGTCTTAAATATATAATTCTAGCCAGTTAACCGTATGTTGCAGTAGTCTGTTCATTAAGCGTGTTCACTTTGAGTTATCAAATTTCATTAAACAGCATATCTTTACCCTTGGGATGATGCATAATTTCATGTTTAGTGTGGTTTGTATTTCTTTTTATATTCCAGACATTTGACAGAATTCTTACTATTCAGGAAGCATGTAATGATTTTGTGAATATTTTGGAATTCTGACTTGTTCAGAAATTAATGTTGTTGTAATTAATGGCTGCTCTGAGTTGAGCTTTACTGAACCCAAGAAACTGTTTTTATTAAAAAAGTGGTATTTGCAAAATGTTATTATTCTCCATCATATACAAGGAGAGGCAATTTAATAAAGTATTTCAGTAAATTCTGACCCTTTAATAGACCTCTTCTTGGATATGTTAGCTTTTGGAAAATCTTATTGTCGATCTCTTGGTTTTTTAAATTGTCCATTTGTTCTCGAACATCTTCAAAAGTAACTATGAATCTGTTCAACCTAGAGCCAACAATAATCAACTTTGTGATGGAATTTTAATTTTGTACAATATGTTTGTATCAAGAATATTGTTTCATTATTATGGTTGTTTGGAAGTTCATTACATATTCGTTATATGCACGTAATAAGATACACATAGTGTCTCTTTACGAGTTGTTTACAACGTTTCAATCATTTTCGACTACATTTTTTCATGAATGTTAATTTTATTATGACGACTTCAAATGGTTTAATTTTTAAACATATAGTGATGATCCAATGTAGCTAACACCGTTATTCATACCTCTTGCGTAAACACTTACTCACTTGTTCGACCAAAAAAAAACATATCAAAAACTATACATTAAATACGTTTTATCATATTGATCGTGTTTTTAATAGTGAACGCTTTGCAAATCTTAAGGGATCCAATATGACAATTATAACATTTATCGTCTCTTTTTGTCGTTTTGGATGGTATTTTTGCATTTTCGACATGTTACCAACTTTTCAAACCCGCAAACACATTAACAAAAGAGAACAATAAATAAATCCATTATAGCAGCAAAAAAGGCGTCATTGCGATAATTATTACATTGGCACCATAATTATTGTCCTTGCGTGCATTTGTCGTGTTCATGTGTTGGAGTGTGGGCGAGTTTAAAAGTCGTCAGAACAACAATAACGAAAACTTAAACCATCAGAACAACAAAATAAGGGCACAAATAGGACAATTTTAAAATTGGTCACCACTTTTGTCGTTATGATGTTATATGTGTCGTTCTCTTGTATTTGCGTGTTGTCGGGGTTGAAAGTCACTAAAACGACAATACGCGAGCACGACAAATATACCCGCAATAACGAAACATGGACGCCAATTCAACAATTATATCAGTGATTACCTCTTGTGTCTTTCTGACGAGTATATCAGGCGTTATCTCGTCCTGGCATGTTCATTTGTTTGAAAGTCGCCAACACGACAACACGAGAGAATGATAAATATACATTTATAAGATAAAAAGGACAATACATTCTCGTGTTGGGCACGTTCAAACCGGCAAATGCCATTACAAATTAGGGCAGACACCACCCGAAATATATCAAATATTAAATAGAATAGGAAGGTTTGATACTCGATCAGTCAATGTTAATAACCGCTGAATGGAACACCCCCTTAAAACAATCAAGAAAATAAAACAACACACAAAAAACATATGTTAATTTCGGTATGCATACAGCGGAAGAAATATATTGATACCATCTAAATAACAGTGATAACAAATAAAGATAAAGCAGTTTATGACTTCGCGTTTAGTGTAGTTTCAAGTCTATTAAACTATTTATGATAAGATAACTATTTAACTATTACCTCATGCATTTACAAACTAGTTTGTCTGCGTGAATCAAAGTTTAATAGCTAACAAACTACGAGTTGTATTAAGATCGTTCACCTAATTTACAATTTAAGTACAACATAACACCTCAACGGACAAGTTAAACCCGATTCATATTATAGCAGGTGTTAAAACACAGTTGCCGAGTAAATTGACATTCTACACATTTGATAAATCTACGGACATGCGATGGTGTTAACATTTGTCAAGTTTTCTTCGCAACAAGCATTGCTTAAATAACGATCGTATATTATATAAAACTACAACAAATGTATGTTGGTTACCTGTTGTAGAATGCGTTTACTTGTGATAGAGGTTGCATTATAAATCCTTACATATTGCTTACACCAATCGGTATAGACAATATAAACGGATATGTAAAATAATATGTATGGCAACGGCGACCATACTCGTGGTATAGCAAGTTGTGTTGTTCACATACGAAATTCATAAAAACTTTAAAAAACGTGTTGTTTGTACGCAAATATACACTGACCCAGCAAATGGTCGAATAAGACAACTGTTCGTTAACTATAAATACGCGTCAAGGATTTTCAAATATAATGGCCCTCTATGTGTTTCCTTGCAATAGTTCAACGACCCTTCCTTTGTGCATGTTTGAAAAAGAAACATCATAACTAAATTCGTCATTCCTCCAACAACAGGACAACATCAACTAATCAGATTAAAGTTTCTACTATCGGAATTTTGTGAGCTTATGCTGTCAAAGGAGCTTTCAGCGGAAGAGTTTCTACTTATTGTGCATCTAAAACGTGCTTAAAACGTTTCTTGTTTATGTGGCAAGTTGACAATTGGTTTGTCATAAATTATGGATCACGTAGTATGACAAGGGACCTCCTCTTTGTGCAGCTGAAGATCCACTTTGTTTTGTAAGCTTCCTTTGAAAACTCATCATTTTAATGTAGACATACCATATACAAGATGTTCAACACAAGCATATCAATAATTATTATGTCATCGCTTTTAATATGTTTTATTGATACTATAAATCCAATATAAGTATTTAAAATATATAAAATGCACGTGATTTATTAAACATTTATTACACGCTCTTCTGTCATTAATATGAAGGTATAATTCAAGGTAAGCACCAAAATCATGTCGACACAACCTCTCTGAAATCATTCGTTTTAATGGAAAAATGAATCGGAGCTCTTTCAACGATTGAATAACAAAGTAAATATCACGTTTTAAGTAGCCGTGAAGTGTCTGTCAGAAAGAGTCAACCGTTCACTTTCTTGAACTTAACTTTGTCTCTTCTTTTGTCTGTGAATATGTTATTAACCAGACTTTGAGAATAAAGTAAATTACGTGAGCACTGATTATTGAGATACTTGGATACGCGACATGACCTTATTTAAAGACGGATCAAACGCCTGTAATAACACGGAGGTAATTGATAACAATTTGGAATTGAAGCTATAATTTTGCATTTTGAGACTAATGTGCATTCAGGCAAATATGTTTCTACGTGCACGCTCGAGCGAATATGGCAAACTATAAGACCGTAGAAATCAAGGAACGATATTCATAAGATCTGATTAGCGGCAATTAAGCTTTTGATATATGCCTCATCAGTTGATGAATGTGATTTGGCAGTTTTATTTTCATTTTACACCGTATGTCTATTTAAAACTCTATGTTAAGTTTTCCTATACGGTGTTAAGATTAAATAACATGAAATAAGCAAACGAGTCAGATTTTAATTAAGATCGTTCATCCCCTACCTCGCTTACGTAATATAGATTATATAACATGTTGAAGGGTAAATCAGTGTGTAAATTATATTGAAAGTGTAAACATAAAGGGATGTTTATTATACTGCACATTTTAATATTATCATTATCCAACAGAAGATCGTTCGGTATTAGTTTTTTTTTATGAGCCAGGGTTCAAGCATAAGCATTTTGCATTTTTTTTAAACGTAAAACATTCCATCTCACGGGTAATAACTTAAGCAAACTATGTAACTCCAGGAACGTTATTTGAATTGAAATGCTTATGTGTTGTTTCTGTTGCTTTTTGAATGTCATAGTGTTTGGCAATTGATTTATGGTCACAATGAAAGGGTTTTGTAATTGTGATTTCAATGTGAACAAATTGTGTATTTACAAACACATACTATACAAGACATTTTGCAGCTCATAATGCTTCCAGATAAAAATTTAAAATGTTCACGTGTATCTAGCGGGTTGCGTAGATACAAATGAGAAGTTTAATTTTATCTGGAAGGATTATGAGCTGCAATATGTCTTGTACAGTATGTGTTTGTACATACACAATTTGTTCTCATTAAACATCTGGAAAATGATTAATATTAGTTGTCGTTATTTATTCTGATGCAGACATTTGTTATGTGGTTTCTGTTAGAGAAGTCATTAATCTTAATGTTTAAGCACATTGTTCATTCAGCTATGTATTGCATACAATTACTGTTTGCATTGGGACTTCCAGGCCTTTTGCCGCAGTTTTGATTATTGAAGAGAACACTATCGTGTGTTTCCTGCTCAATCTTGAAACGTACATTTGTAGTAATATAGAAACCCGCAATGGGCAAATTGTTCTCTCTCCCCACGTTATGTATTGCGATCCAGACACTTGTTATATGGTTTATGTTAGATAATTCATAAATATTGGAGCACATTGTTTCTGTCATTTATGTTCTGCATACATTTAATGTTCGAATTGGGCATTCCAGGGCATTGACCGCAAGTTTTATAAGTGAAGCAAATAACATACTATATTAGACAAACTACAGCTCATGAATCTTCCATAAAAAATGTAAACTAGTGTTTATTTAGCCACCCGCCGTGGGCAAATGTTTGTCTCCTCTGCGTTGTGTACTGTTATGCAGACATTTGTTATGGGGTCTGTGTTTGAGAAGTCATTTATATAAATAGTGAAGCAAATTGTTCCATTCAGTATGTTCTGCATACAATTAATGTTTGCATTGGGACTTCAAGGGCATTGACCGCAGTTTGATTAGTGAGGCGAACAACACTGTGTGTTTCCTGGTAAAACTCTAGGATAGGCTTTCAGTTCTGGACTAAACGCGTTATAGGGCCGTTTTAATTTAAATGTAAAACATGCTAAAATGCACGTGCATGACTAAAGTAATAAAGCTAATGAGTGCCACTGCGCTCGAAGAAATATATAAAAAAGTTAACAAATACTTTTACAATTAAATCGTCGATTTATTTACAATAACCATTTACCAACATGTGTGACATTAAACGCAATTTTAGAGAGCTTGTGTTAGTTACATTCACATCTCGCGTTCGACTTTTGTTAATAACGTATGCTACAGAGTTCGATACCAGCTGGTTTAACTGTTACACATTACTATTTAACACTAGCAATATAAATAACATGCTTTCACCTGCAAACGGTAAAATGAGATGATGACTTAAATCATGTGATATGAGACAAGCCTGGTATTTCGTAAGAAAAGAGGAGGCTTCATAACTGTTACGATGACGAGTGTTGACATTGTATGTACGTGCTTTTGTTTACAATTACGTTGTCTTATTATGTCAGGTACTATTTCAAGCATTGTTATGTGTTTGTAATAATCGCAAGTTTCCTCCTCAAAAATGTTGAAAGCATTCCTTCCTGAACGCTTTCAAAACCCAGATCGATTTTTTGATTGTTTTTGTAAGATCGAAAACTTGCGTGACTTTAGTGAAGCATCATACTCTCAAACGTGGGCGGGGCTTAAATTTGGTTTCCGGCAGGGACATTGTATTTGGGAAAATGGTGCATTAACAAAATGTTGTCAGCCAGGGAAAATGTCACACTTTAAAATATTGGGTTACCGTCTAAAAAGAAACTAGTTATAAAATAAAATAACCATCTCATGAAGACAGCTTACATTTCTTCGAATTTGATTATTTGGTCATGGTCTAAATTTCCGTAAATCGTAGTAGCTGGCTTACATTCACACAAT
Organism: Dreissena rostriformis; assembly: GCA_007657795.1. Classification (NCBI taxonomy): domain Eukaryota; kingdom Metazoa; phylum Mollusca; class Bivalvia; order Myida; family Dreissenidae; genus Dreissena; species Dreissena rostriformis. The sequence goes on along the minus strand of VMBQ01002132.1, from coordinate 69,920 downwards.
GGCACAATGCTATAAACAAATACCAGTGCTACAACAATCTACCTACTTATACAACTACACTTATTGAAGGCGAAACAGACTGATAATCAACTTCTTTTTATTATTTTTGTATACATTTTCCGATATTCAAGGAAGTCTAAACACAATGTTGGGCAACGTTTTTATCGCTTAAATAGAAATAAAAAGCTGCTTAATAATCATAGGTTACTTGGGAAAAGGTATGGGACATTGAGCTGTGAAATAATTATGAAGTAAAACAAAGATTCTTTTCCGAAATAGCATTGAACATACTACATGTCTTTAAATCTTACCAAACATATTTATGATAAACGAATATTGTTCCAATTTTAGCTTTCTAATTAAAAGTATAACTATTCAGTATCATAAGATCACTTTTTGTGCTTTGTTATTAAACTAATTTTAATGTACTCATTTAAATAATGCAAAATAGAATTAACGTGCAATAAGATGCTTTGTCAAATTCACCAATGATAAATGTATTCTTATTTGGCTGTTAAATGCAAATATGTAATTGAGTGTAAAATAAGCCAAAAGCTTCAATTAATTAAGAACTAAGTATCTCCATTAATAGAGCATGCTTATAGACTTGCGTCATTATATTGTCGTATTAAAATACTAATCTTTTTTTTCCAATGGTCTTTACAAATAATGTTCGACGGTTAGTATGTTTGTATATTATTAATCTGGCAATACGATGCTTGACATTCATACGTTTTAAATGCCTGAGATATCAGCATCAGTGCCAATACAATATCAATAACAACTGGAGCTATCGCCCACGATGAGTAATACCTTCACACACAGCCTAGCACACAAATAGACATTTTACAACCCGGTACCCGACTCCCGACTCCAACCCGGTATCCTCGCGGGTCGCCTAATCTCGCGGTTCTTCAAATTTATTCTCCATTTACCTTCGACACGTTTTAGATAGTTTGCGTTCGTCTGCNGTTGTTTTTTTCAGACATGTATCCTATTATCAACATTGCTTTTCAAACTAGCTTTCGATAATGCTTCTTAACATGAAATCGTAGCCTGTAAATAGGAAACTAAATCGACCCCATTACACAACGCACTGACAATCATGTGTTACATGGAAATCAAGCGCAAATGTGTCCCATCGACAATTGTGTTCTAAATCACCCAAATATTATCGCAAAGTGGCTTGAACAACATTCTTTATAAATCATTGTGTCGGTCACGAAGCTGATCATACTTAAAACGCATTGTGTATTACTGATTTTAACTTATTCTGAGTAGAACATTACTACAGTGTAAATGCTGCCCTGCAAACATGACACATCTATAAATAGCTTTGCATGCTCAGTCTTCATGTCGGTATTGAAAATGTCAAGGCTGTTTCTGCCCCGTTATAATATGATTGAGATCGTGTGAATTCTTACGGCTGAGACATGTTTTCTATGATAACAATTAGAAACAAAATGTGTTCAATAATATGTATGCGGATCTCAGTATGATTACTCTTATTATTTACATGATTTAAAATAGGGCTGATTTGGGTGGATAAATACGCTTCTGTTTATTCGATGGGTTAAAACAAATTAATGCCATATCCGGTAGGTGGTTATACTCTTAAGTTTCGTAGCGTCGTACTTACTCCGTACGGTTTGATAAAGTTTCAATAAATTACTTTTAGGCGAGGGCACAGTTGCGGGGTCAGTGAGAAGCTTTGTTAAGACTTTATCTAACATAGTGCCCTTTACTCTACATCATCAACGTAATAACACGAGAAAATATTGCTAATTTGTACAGTATATATTCGTCTTTTTTATATCCGTGACGTCAGTCAATGAAAAAAGCTGCCCACATAATATGGGAAAAAACAGTAGGCATGTGACCAGGTTGAGCCATTGAAAAACAAGTATTCTGTACGAGTTAACATAAAACATATTGTCAATCCTCCAAACAGTGCGGTGAAACTGGGCGAACGACTCGGTTAATATAATCATTCTCAGATTTTAAATCAGTTTTTCTGCTCTCCACTCGATGTGACATCTATAATCAAGAACATGCCGTTTTTTCGAGAGGAGTTTTTCTTACTCGGGTGTAGATGTGCACAGTTTGATGTTAATCGTCCTGGAAATATTATGAATTTCCCCAATGCCTTACATTAACAGTTGCAAAATCATCCATAACAAACGGTGTGTTTGTTATTAAATACTGTGTTTGTGAAGTGCTTTGTTGTGTATGGCTATTCATTTCTTACACAACGTTGTTTTAAACAATAAACAAACTTACGACGCCATTGCATAAAATAATATAATTGTTTATTTCCGGCACTGCGATACATTGCACATCAATCATTTTAAGTGCATCAAGCTTTTTTGTATTAAATTACTGAAAAGCCTAGATAAATCATAAAAAGCGCTAAACATGTTTTTCGGTTTAAATTGATTCAGTATAATTGACCTTGAGTTTTCGAAAACTCTTAAGGATGCCATATTCAATATGACTTAACATACAATGAAAATAGGCCATTTTAATCTTAGTTGGCAATATATACTTTGGGTGTTCGACAAAAAAATAAAATACAAAAATAATGTTTAAATAAAAACTGTACGTACAAATAAAACATATATTTATGAACATAAAACTTGAAGATTTATTGCATAGTAAGTTATACCAACATCGGTCTGGAACAGGTTTGGCAGATGATATGGAGAGAAGAAAAAATAATTATCCTTATATCATCCACAACGTAGGCGCAATGACATTTTTTCAAAAGTATCACGTTGTGTAAAGCATGCTGTGTGCCCTTGAACGATTGCCATGCCAAAACAAATGTATAAAGTAACTGTGTTTGTCATATATATGCTAATATGCAGGAATCAAGTAATCATGCCAATAAAACGAATTAAGTGGTTTCATGCGCAGAGAGTATCAGTACCATTTTCTGCAGTTGCATTAAACGGTTACAAAGAAAAAGAGAGAGCATGTATAAAACCGATTTTGTGATGTCAACTGTTCTTTACATATACATCGTCAAACAAACCCAAAACCAAGGATCGCAAGTATTAAACAACTGACTTACCGTTTCTAATGTGATCGTTGAAAGATCCTCAGTTTCTTCTCCTGTGCTTATTATCGCCTGGAATTATATGGTCTATTATTACAACGTTGGGGTTACACAAACATCATTGAAATAAAAACAATATTTGCAATTATTGTTGAAATTTGGAATCGAATTCTTCAAATATCAAATTAATCGTTTTTATACTCAATTAATAAGACACTTTTAAAATTACATTGCAATTGTGTTTTTTTTAAACAAAAACATGCAATCAAGCGGTTTGTAATTGTATTTTCTCTCATGAACTTCAGATCAATTCAGAGCTATGAAGACATGTATTGCAGTGATAATTAGACAAGCGGTTGCGGACCGACCAATAGACATTATTCTCTGCTGAATGAATTTTCCAAAACGACAGACGTAGCTTACAGGCCACATGTAATGAGCAGCTATCAGTAGGCGATATAGTGAACATTGGGCAAGACGTCAATGCAGTGAAACGTCTTCTTCGCGAAAACAGTCGTGCTGTCTTACAGAGTATAGGATAAATAAAATGCCAAACGTCTTGGATATTGGAAATTTTATAATATTGAAGTGATAGTTGCAGATCGAAAACTGTTGACGTAATTTGTTTGTGACTCAAGGAACTTTAAACAAAGGATATTGTTATATATTCACGTGATACTTACTGAACTAAATAATTTCCGAAATGAAACAATAACATATGAGACTTCATAACACAACTTTTTAATCTTGGATAAATTAATAGTCAAACATCTGGACGATTTGAAATACTTATACAATTGGAGGGATAGTTGTAGCTTGGATTATATTGTCTTAGTTATATGTGATTTAAGGAAGTACTTATTTGTAATTAAACAATATATAAAGTCACGATTATAGCTTAATGGATATTTTTATTTATTCAAGTGATAATTATCAAAACTGTGAAATGATTATAACGAATACTTGATTGTCTCAAATGTACACAATAGTTGAAACTTAACCTGTTTGACATCATAACATAAATTGTAAAAGACGGTTCAATGAGTGATCATACAATCTCCATTTAAAATAGTTTGTGGATAAATGAATGCGTCTTTCAAATACCAAAATTTCCAGCTTGAACGAAACCGTGGAATCAACGACAAACAACGGGAGCGGAACAATCGAACACGCAGACGCGTTACCATGGATAAACGCCGTCAAGGGCATGCGTAAGGTGGGCATTGCAGCGATTATATTCATTGGTTTTTGTGGAAACGCCCTGTCTCTCCTGGTGTTCTCAACACATCGTATGCGTCGAACCACGTGTTCCGTGTTTCTTACCTCGCTTGCCATAGTTGACAATACATTCCTACTCGCTTTACTAGCATCCTGGTTTGACCACTAAATACACAATATTTTTACAACACCACTAGCGTGCCAAATATTTATTTATGTCACATATGTGACATGTTTTCTCAGTGTGTTGTGCGTAATTGGATTTTCATGCGAAAGCTACATCGCCATCTGCTTTCCACTAAAGCAGAAACTCATGTGTAATTGTATCCGAGAAAAAGGTGACGATATTTGGACTGGGTATTTTTGCATGTCTTCTGTATATGTTCAGTTTTTGGACAACCGGGGTAAAACAGTGGAGAGACCAATGGAAATGTGTTCATCGACAAGAGCTCATGGATTTAATGAACGTAGTGACCTGGATGGATGCGGTGTTGACGATGATTATTCGATTTACTGTCATCGTTGTTGTTAACACTTTTGTGCTGCGAACAATGCTTCAAGCTCCAAAAGAAAGGGTATTCAGTGAACTTATGTTAACATCCCTTAACAAGGTACAAATCTCTCTCTGAACAGCTGTGACAGAAAAAAAGCTCACACATAGCAAACACAACATTATCAAGTCGGCAAACACGTGTTACCAGAACGTTATTATCCATCTCTTTCACATTTGTAATTCTAAATCNGGCTGTTTCTGCCCCGTTATAAAATGATTGAGATCGTGTAAATTCTTACGGCTCAGACATGTTTTCTATGATAACAATTAGAAACAAAATGTGTTCAATAATATGTATGCGGATCGCAATATGATGACTCTTATTATTTACATGATTTAAAATAGGGCTGATTTGGGTGGATAAATACGCTTCTGTTCATTCGATTTGTTAAAACAAATTAATGCCATATCCGGTAGGGGATTATACTCTAAGTTTCGTAGCGTCGTACTAACCCCGTACGGTTTGATAAAGTTTCAGTAAATTACTTTTAGGCGAGGGCACAGTTGCGGGGTCAGTGAGAAACTTTGTTAAGACTTTATCTAACAAAGTGCCCTTTACTCTACATCATCAACGTAATAACACGAGATTGCTAATTTGTATTGTATATATTCGTCTTATTTATATCTGTGACGTCAGTAAACGTAACTAACCTAATATGAAAAAGCTGCCCACATATTATGGGAAAAAAACAGTAGGCATGTGACCAGGTTGAACCATTGCAAAACAAGTATTCTGTACGAGTTAAGATTAAACATATTGTCAATCCTCCAAATGGTGCGGTGAAACTGGGCGAACGACTCGGTTGATATAATCATTTTCTGATTTTAAATCAGTTTTTCTGCTCTCCACTGGATGTGACATCTATAATTTGGAACATGCCGTTTTTTCGAGAGGAGTTTTTCTTACTCGGGTGTAGATGTACAAAGTTTGATGTTAATCGTCCTGGAAATATTATGAATTTCCCCAATGCCTTACATTAACAGTTAAAATGCAAAAACATCAATTACAAACGGTGTGTTTGTTATTAAATACTGTGTTTGTGAAGTGCTTTGTTGTGTATGGCTAGTAAGAGAAAACAATTTTGTTGTTAAAGAAACAACAAGTAACACATTCGTTTTTATCATTATCACTGCACATGTTCCTTTAACTGGAATAGAATAGAACTTCCGTGTGGGACCAAATTAAATTATGCACTGACTATTATGATGATACAGGTATTATGTTGGTTCATCAGCTATACTATCTAAATATGTTAAAATAATAAAATATAACAACGATTTTGTGGAATAATGCATACACGAACAATTTTATTCACTACAGGCAAATACCTTAATATCTGCTTTTTACATACAAAAATACAAATCATACAATATAAATAAACAGCTAGTTAATATACCGCTGACTCATATCTGTTGTTTGGTTACCCTAGACCGTTCAGTTTTATACAATGAACGTCTTATAATAATCGGTGTTGATAAAAACGTTAATTATTTCGTATAATTGTGGCATATATTGTATAAAACCATTGTATTACACGCAAAATGTAACTGAAACTTGTTTTCATCGGTTTCTTTTTGACATTTCTAGCATGTCGGTCAATTAATTCCGACGACGTTTTATCTATTAAACGTTGTCTGGGGTAGTATCTTTCTCTAAATAAGTAAAATGTTATCTGCAATAGCAGCGTTGTGTAACCCAGTGCATTTAAGTGAAATATGACCATGAAATTGCTGTTATAAGATCAGACATATGATAACATTCCCTAAGCTATCATAGTATACATGAAAAACCCGCAACGGTTGTGCTATTTTTATTTACTCCGATATAGTTTGTAGAAATCTAACGCATCTTTTAAAGAACATGGTTGGCCACATATTCTCATGGACAATGTTAAAATGTCTATCCTTGTAACCAACTGTCATCAATGGATATTGTACTTACATGTCATGTTGACTACNAATATGACGTATTTTTGTATAAACATTTTCGCATTCAAATCCAATATTTGTTTTTAAAACATCAACATGTACTGTTAAAAAATTGTTAAAACCTGTTTTTTGTTATGTTGCCCTTATTGTATACCTTGTATACTTGGGTGTAAATAAAGAGTTGTTCTGTTCTGTTACGATTACTTGATCCGCCATTTTCAAGCTTCCACGTGTAATCATAAGTAAAAAGCATGTGTGTCTGGCGTTACACCAATGTATTTAGTCTTGGGCATACATGTTACGAATGAAACGTTATTACAAACATACACAAGTTTGTCCAATTATGCAATTTACAAATACTTATTTCGATCTCATCTATTTCTGACAACTGTGAAGTTGATATTCCCAAGAGTCAAACTGTCTGACACCAGCTCATATATTTATATGTGTTTTAGTGTGTTCTGTGAATATTAGATCAGCTAGTCGTTCATAATTAAACACAATGCAATAGCCCTGTTAAAAAAGACACATAGAAGGCAGACGAAGACACATTCGAAGACAAATCAAAACCGACAGTGATTGTTGTATTATAAGAACACAGAAACTGTAAAACGTTGCAATTTAAGAACATTCAATGTTAAATAACCCTGAATGTAACGTTGTCAACACAACTCAATAACTAACGGTTGTTTTTGTGTGTATGTACACAACGGACATAATTTGAGACCCGAGCTATTCAGGAAAGATATGGTACATGTAATTGACGGCAATAATGAGTTGAAAATATATGTTAATAAAGATGATGGCAACCAATGCGAAAGACGTCGTACTTGGACATTACACATACAATTTGCTGAGGTTCGGTATTATTCCCGAAACCCAGGGAACCCAGAAAAAAACCCAGAAAGAGTACTAGTGCCACTTGTTGTGAAGTGTTTTTTTAATTGTCAATTCATGTTTTTATCTTTTGTGAACAGTGGAGTACTGTTTTATGTTTCTGTTTTAAATTACTTGTAATGTATAAAAAATCACAAAGCTTTCTTTTAATAGAACGGGTTTTAATATAGTAGTTATTGTATTGTATTTATAATTGTTAAACATTGTGAACGTAATAATGATAAACATAAACTCTATTAAAGGTATTTTCTATTGTTTGGTTAATGAAGAACAAGGTGTGGTTCGGTGAATTTTAAAAGGTATCAGAACTCATGTCAGGTGAAATTTGTTTGTCTTTTGTATGGGTTGAAGATGGGGTATATGTTTATTGCTCTTATACAGTTTACCTTCTACCTCACGCTTCAAGTGTAATACAGAGTACGCAGATACCCAGTGTGTATGTTAATGAAATTTGATTGAATCTGTACATTTAAAGTTTGGACCACCTAAATATAAAGTAAAATAACATTGCACCCAACATCATATAATCTTGATATAAACATCTTGCATATAAGAACTGTTATAAGTAAGCACCTTTCAAAATACCAAGGTATTGTGCGTTAACGCATTTACATTCAGATCATTGTTGTCGAAATTGTTGGCCGAAATAGTGCTTTAAATGTGCTTATAGAAATAATTGTAGTGCTAAGCTTCTGTCGGCCGTGCGTCATCGTCCAAGATGCGCCCACAATATTTAACAACATCTGCTTCTATATCACTGGGCTGATTTTGGTTAACTTCACGGAACTGATCATCAGGTTGTGCTCAGCGAATATATGTATCTTACATTAAAGACTTTAACATTTTGATTAATCATTAAACGAAAGCTCTGTAAACGATTACGATTGACAATAATTTTATATTCATATTGCGCCACTGAGAGTAGGAAAGTTGCATATTCCTGGATGGCAAGAAAAGTTTCGCATATTTAGTTTTAAATGAAACGAAATAAACACAACACTTGTCTAACCTTTCTATATGCTATGTGTTATAAAGTTTAAGGCTTACGCTTAAGAATTGTAAAAGCATGCGCGTTTGCCATATTCTGAATAAATACGAAGAAGATCTTTAACTAAACACATCGTCCGTACGCAGGAGGGGACGTAATGCTGTGTCAATAACACAATCCAAAATACATACGAGCAAATAATAAGCATATTGATAATTCATTCTACAAGATCATACTTCTTATTAACTGCGAACGCATAGTTTTCCTCTATAAGTGCGTGAAATAATATTGCGAGATATCGTGATTCACGTGATGAAACTATTTGATAGGTTTTCAGATTCATGGATTAAATAAACGCCTGTCGAGTCCGTTTAAGCACATCCGTTGCTGTTGATGCAGATTAAGTACAAAATCCGATTGACAGTTAATGGGGTTACCAAATTCTATTCTACCAGAACAAAATACTTGTTTGTAAAAAAACAATACTTGTTCTGGCTTCAAGTATATAATGTGTGTGTAAAAATCATATCGTAAATAAGAAATGCGTGTATGTGCGTTTATCTAATCATATAATAATCAAGATAGCTTTCACGGGGTAAACACACGTTGGCGTAGATTACAACAGTTAAGTGATTGCTTACCATCGGAAATGACATATCCAGAATGTGATTACTATTGTTGACGTATCCAATCCCTTTCACAGTTCTTTTGGAATTCATAATGTATTCAATATATCGCACCAAGATTTTTCTTAATACTTTTAGTATGAACAATATCATAAGTTGTGTCACGTAATGCATACTAATACATGTCAATAACTGTTGTTATCCCAGACTAAACGTTCATGTATACTGCAGTACACGTTATGTTTTAAATGACGAGATAACTGCATAGCCCTTTTAAGGTATTCAATGTTCGCTTTTTATTGATTGTCTACTTTGCAGTCTAGTTAACAAAGTATGTGTGTGTCTATGTTGATGTGTCTTTAATTGCATTAGTATGTGTTTCTTTCTGATAAAGGTTAAACATAAATTAATTTGTATTTATGCTCTAAACTTCAGACTAGTGTGTGTTCTCAGACATTTTAACAATTGTTTCGACCTTTTTCATGTGATGAACAAACAAACGAAGAATATTTGATTTAAGATCATCCAACAGAACAGAACAGAAATTGTATTACGACTAGCACATAGTACATTGTCAGTCTTAACCATGTAATTTTAAACATATCAACAGGTCATGTGAAAAGGAAAAAAAGATAGTGATTATACAGTTATACGAATTGTACATACTATCTTACATAAAACAGTACAGTGGTTGGTAAACAAATCAAAAGCGCAGTTGTACAAGGTATTTATGTCACAGCTATTAAGCTGTTAATATGTTTGGAAAATAAACTATACACTAAATGACTATCTTACATATGCCATGTGGATTATTATGCAAACATTAGTAGCAAGAAATGACTCACATAATTTGCAAGTATTAAATTTGGCGCGAAATTTAACAATCAGACATGTCCGTTTCACACATGTATTAAAATAAATACTAATTTGTATTTGTGTAAAATAAATGCGGATCATTGGTTGTCTTACTATTAACATAAGATTCATAACGCTTATTATATTAGCATATATAATGCACACTCATATTATATTAGTACATACATTATATATATTACACTATATAAATACAATTACAAAAACAATTGCATAAACAAGCAGAAAATCAAACCCGCGGAACAAAACAATTCAATTTGGTCGTATTCCAATTAGGTATATTACATAATATAAATACAATTATTTAAACAATTCGATAAACAACATAAAATCAAACCCGCCGAACATAACAATTCAGGCGTATTCGTATTCTGAACAACATTTAGTGTGGATTTTCTTATAAAAAGAGCATCTCTCACAAACACAGATAGCTTAATAACTTCTTCTTTAGAACATGTTCTCATAAGGCTTAGAAATTTATATACTGATGGTCGCTTGAAATAAAAGGCTTTTATGTCATTTGTCCTGATATCATTAAAACAAGGGCAGATTAACATAAAATGGTATTCGTCTTCTATGTCACGTGAATTACAACACATACAATATCTTTCTTCCATAGCCATTTATATGCCAACATTGTTTACTGTTACCATATGTTTGATATTTTTGCACGTTCACTCTTGTTTTTGAGTGAAGAAAAGCTTTTTCAAAAACGTAGTATACGTAGGATATGCATTAAGTTAGGCATTCATTACTTGTGTGTGTGTTTCTCTAGTTGCAACTGAAACATGCGTTAGGAATAACATCTTTCAACCGTATTGTAAAATATTTATACTAGTTTAGAAATCATAAACGAGAAACAAATGTTTACAAACGACTGTGCCACTACACCAGGAACAACACGCAGCCAGTCATGTATGTCGAATGAACCTTATCTTCAGTATATTCATGGGGATTGCATCAACCTGGCGAGCTGCTTATGTGTAGGTGCTTGTTGATTGGCATGCTATGTTGTGAGGATCTAAGAGAAAACTAGTAATGTTTTGTACATAATATAATATAATGTCGCACCAATGTTTACAGACGCTTTGACGTTTGATTCCAACTCGAGTTGCTCATAATTAAGATAAGTATTTAAGTATAGATAACATTAAGTCCTCTTTGTATTAGTACATAACGAACATAGTTGCTTAATTTGATATATAAGCTCTTGTACAAAGTCTGTGTACCAATGTCCGAGTGATCGATGCTTAGAGCCTAAGTCCTAAATGAAATCGTCTTTCAGGCATATATTGTATGCGACCACAAGTAACATAAACACTGAGCAAGGTATGTGGGTAACATTACATCGTCTTTCAGGCATATATTTTATGCGACCACAAGTAACATAAACACTGAGCAATGTATGTGGGTAACAAACGGCTTGACGAGTGTTTGATGAAAAGAAACTCATTTGAGAAACCACATTGTACCAGATATAATTTAAACATGTTATTAATACTCAATTTTTACTAACAATTGTCACATAAAGTACGATTACACAACTATAATGGATTGTCAACAATAAGCATGCACAGAAATCAATCGGAGAAATGTCTTAGACAAAAATTAATACGTTGAGGAAACACATTCGTTTCAAATGCTTGTAAANAGGCATATATTGTATGCGACCACAAGTAACATAAACACTGAGCAAGGTATGTGGGTAACATGACATCGTCTTTTAGGCATATATTGTATGCGACCACAAGTAACATTAACACTGAGCAATGTATGTGGGTAACAAACGGCGTGACGAGTGTTTGATAAAAAGAAACTAATTTTAGAAACCACATTGTACCAGATATAATTTAAACATGTTATTAATACTCAATTTTTACTAACAATTTTCACAAAAGTACATAAAGTACGATTACACAACTATCATGGATTGTCAACAATAAGCATGCACAGAAATCGATCAAAGGAATGTCTTAGAAAAAAAAATATACGTTGAGGAAACACATTCGTTTCAAATGCTTGTAAAATAAACGTATTTTAGAAGCAACACTATATAATTGGACATTAACGATATATTGTGTTGACATCTTCTTAGATGCTATATTACATCGTTAGACATTTTCAGAAATTATTTCCTACTATACGGAGATCATCTTTAATTTTAATTCCAACATTTCTAAACATCTACGAGAACCGTTAAATGCATTTTGCAAATACTAGATACGGGTGAAGTGTGTCAGATTTGCATTATTAAATTTCAGTATCGAACAAACAAAAATACCTTCTATTTTCACGCGATAACGGTTTACATTTTATTAAATAATACAACTTCTTTCCAAATGTATAACACTTACATCTGTTTTTAGTTTTATAAATACACTCATGAAATATATTTATTTAAGCGGTATATGTGGTATTTGAGGACGTGTAAAAACTATGACAGTAAGTTAAGTGAAGTATCATTTACGACGTTCGTAATAAAAACAAAATACATTCACGATTCTACCCTTGCTTTTAGGAAGGTCATTTTAACGATTTAGATCATTTAATAACGATTTCGTAAATTCACAATTTACAAAAAAGAACAGAAAAAAGCTAGTAAATAAGATGAAAATGCGTACATAAGATGTGTAAATGTTCAGGTCACATCATCATCAGATATTTAAGAGCGAAACAATAGGTTAAAGTATAAACTTATGCTTAAACAATTAAGGAATAGTTATTGAGTTTGCAGATTGATTTTCCTATATATTAAGTATGTATTTAGTGAAACATATCCCGAGTGTTAAACAACCTATTTTGGCATTTTATTGAGAATGAAAGTAATGCATACTGAGTCGCTGAACTCTTCTACTTGGATTGACAGACTGTCACATAACCTCTATATGACTCTCCCAAAAAACATTTATATCCATTAAGTATGCATAAGGTTTCTGTATACGGTTCATCACAGTAATGTCCATTAAGTATGCATACTGTTTCTGTATACGGTTCATTTCATTAATGTCCATTAAGTATGCAAACGGTTAACATCATTGTTCATTTCAACGTCAGATGTCTTTTTTATAGACATATTTTGTTAATAATTTAGAATGGTTTGGCTTCAACCACACTAAATCAGTTTGGGTTTACAGTTATTTCAACCCTCATAAATCTCTGCACTATCGTATAATAGCACGAACTGACTTTTTGTGTGCACATGCGATATAGAAACAAAGTTTTGGACGATTTGAGTAGAATGGAAGACGGGCGAAGGCAATTAAAACTTTTAATGAAAGCTAAATATCATTGAAAGTTGCCGAATTTTTATTGAAAGTTAGACATGCAGTGTATTTCAAGAACACAATTTGAGAAATACTTAACCACACAAATGCACACACGCAAACATGTACACAATGCATAGAAAACAACAAACATACAAAAACGTATCGCATAAAAGTGAAATCCCTCTTCAGTTAAAATGCTTCGTCATTGTATTGATGGGTGTTTATAAATACAAGTTACCAATACGTCCACGGAAGTAAAACCGATTTTAGATGAAAACACCGTCGTATAAATAAATTGCTCGGCGTGTGAAAATAATTGAACTTCCGCAAATCAAATTAGTTAATCGCATAGGGAGTTGATTCTTTTTCAAGGTCAAGAGTCAATAAATTGGATGTAGAGTATGGGAAACCATGAGTTTGCTCTCATTTACTTGCTGTCTTTAGCAGTTCTAAGACACGAATACTGTTACTAATGCAGTAACGAATACTGTTTCAGTTGTAAATGGTATTTAAGTTCCTGTAATATCCGTTTTAAGGTAGAGGGACATTGGTGGGTTGTTTTCTTTTAAAATGCTACGACGTTTTTTTAGTTCACGATAACACGAACATTTCGACGAATAACTAATTATCGTTTTATATCAGTAACAGTACTAAATGAACGATGTAATATCATTAAAATGATGAGCAGTATTGTATTCTTATACTTTGCATTTTAAATGAAAAAGTCAAAACATGGAATTGTTATTTTAATCAACACAATTAGAATCCTCATGGTTTATTTTGTTTCTCTTCTCCTAATACTCAAGGTTGATTTTTTTTCCCATTCAATATATAAGTTATTTTCCTCGTGAATAGGTTGTTGTACATTAATATGATTGTTTTTTTGTGATACTCTATGATAATCAAGTTCTGACTCGGCTTTTAGTAAGGAAAACTATAGAAACAACTAATCGATTCATTAATATAAAGAAGTGAAACTCCAGAAGCTGCAGCAGTATTGCATTTCTATCATACACACCGTGGTCCTTTATTTATGGCAAGGAATCAATTGCCAAAACGGTACAGGACGGCACAAAACGAAACAACATATAAACATACTAGAATAAAGCTGGGGTCACCGCCTTGGAACGGTCAATGCTGAGCACTGGGGGTTAAAACCGGTTATAGAGCGCTCAACCTCACACTTGGCCCAGCAATATTGATGATACATATAAGTGTTAATAAAATTTAACCTCATAGAATTGCAACTCAAATTAAACAGTAACAAAAGGGAATTAAAACGCATTCAATTAAATTACTATTTAATTACCCAATGGTAGGAAGGAGACCAGAGCAACCGAGTTACAACTTTTTGAGGCACGATGAAATGAAATTACTAACACGCATCAACTACATCCCTTCTTTTTACAAAAAGATTTAAGAATATAGCATCATATAGTTAATATTTGAGATCATCATCGCGCACCTACAGGAAGAAGCAGCAATATTGGGTGTAAAAGATCCAAATTACCTACTTGATTGTTTATGTGACTAATATACTAAAATGCAAATGAAAATGATTGT
>VMBQ01002132.1:0-54510 GCA_007657795.1 Dreissena rostriformis | reverse complement strand
GCCTTGGAACGGTCAATGCTAAGCAATGGGGGTTGAAACCGGTTAAAGAGCGCTCAACCTCACACTTGGCCCAGCAATATTCATGATACATATAAGTGTAAATAAAATTTAACCTCATAGCATTGCAACTCAAATTAAACAGTAATAAAAGGGAATTAAAACGCATTCAATTTAATTACTATTTAATTACTCAATGGTAGGAAGGAGACCAGAGCAACAGAGTTACAACTTTTTGAGGCACGATGAAATGAAATTACTAACACGCATCAACTACATCCCTTCTTTTTACAAAAAGATTTAAGAATATAGCATCATATAGTTAATAGTTCAGATCATCATCGCGCACCTACAGGAAGAAGCAGCAATATTGGCTGTAAAAGATCCAAATTACCTACTCGATTGTTTATGTGACAGTTATATACTAAAATGCAAATGATTGTTATACCTAAAAAAAAATACCGTATAGACTGAGGCGATAATTTATCAAAATGAAAATTATACTAGCAATGATACAAAATGGGGGCGGCGTGATATATACACGCGTATATTATTCAAAATAAATAAAACGAAGCTTAAAAATAAATCAACCAAGAAACTACCATCAGAGAAAAAAAAATATATTAATAAAGTTGAACGATATAAACTCGAGTACATGTACCTATCATGTAGCCAAAACTGTGTAAGTTGTTCGGAGCGATGACGTATTTAGGAGCGATGGCACAATGACGTCACCAGTAACAAAATTAAGCATTATTAAAGCAGCTGTACTGAACAATCGTATTACCAAAGGCATTAAATATTATTAAAGCGGCTGTACTGTATAATTTAATTACCAATAAAACCAGCTATGCTTATCGAACATTATAGAAGCAAACATATAAAATTGTCATTACATTAATTATTCCAAATTTTAAGAGAAGAAAGATATAGTGAAACGAAAACTAACAAGCATGTGTTTTTAAGTACATCAGTATCATATCCCTTTGATAAAAATCAGCTAATTAAATTAAAAAGTGAATTACTAGCATTTGCTTTAAGATATTTACATTTGCGAAGACGCTTCAAAACATCTCTATAAAATGATTGCTGTGAAATTCCATTAGTTAAATGCCTTTTTAAAGAAACATTATATTTTGAAATTAAATCACTATATTTAGAGTGAAATTAAGCGAATTTACGCCAAGGTTATGATACAAAAAACCTTGTTTTAATAATTTCTTATTTCGTTAATATACGATTACTATCATTTAAATCTTTAACACATGAACAAGCTCTAGCGTATCGTACCAACGAAATGTAAATACCATAGGAAGGACCTTTAGGAATGTTACCATCTAGGAAAGGAAAATTCACAATATCAAAGTTAAAGTCGTCCCCTTTGTCGTAAAAACTTGTTTTGATCATATTATTATTAATAGTGAGATGTTAGTCTAAATATGCAGCATTTGTATTTGATTTGCACGATTTATTTAAGACTAGTTCTTTTGGATAGATATTGTAAATATATTGTTCAAAGTATGGATTGTCTAAGTTCAGAATGTCATCAATGTATTTACTTGTTAGGTAAAAACGTTGTATTAAAATCTAGTTGTTTAGTTTTCGATAATTATAACATAAAATCCCTTTCATAACAATATAAAAATAGATCAGAAATAAGCGGCGCACAATTAGTACCATTGGAACACCGATAATTTGTTTAAAAAATTTACCATTAAATTCAACAAACAGGTTATCCAGAAGAAAAGTAAGTGCTTCACAAAAGTCAAGACAAGTCCAGATGATGTATTTATCCAATATCTCATTAGTAAAAAAATATATTTTTGAGTTTAAAGCAAACTAAGAACACTTCTCTCTTGCAAATGTTTTTTCAATCAGTGAAATTAGTTTGGATTTTATGAAAATGTGAGGAAGCGTTGTATATAGTGTAGAAAAATCATAAGTACTTACTTGTGACATCTTCTATTTTCTCATTTTAATTTTATCAATAACTTCTAAGGAGTTTTTTATTGACCAAAATAAGTTTATATTACTTTTTTCATAAACTGTATTACAATATTTGGCTATATGATATCTAAAAGCACTCAAGGCGGATGTTAGGTACACTGATAATTGCTTAGTGGTACAAGACACTGAATAAGCGATTAAACGACTTTTATATGGAGTTTTATGTAATTTAGGTATCCAGTAAAGTGATGGCAATTTCTTGTTAGCAATATTTACGTTTACATTTAGATTTATGCACTCGGCAATATGGTCGGAAATAATTTCATTAGGCTGATTATTGTATTCACAATATGATGTAGTTTGTGAAAGTTCTTGTGAAATCGTTTGAACATAAAACACTCGTCATATTATTATAGCATTATTACACGCCTATCTGCAGGAACTATGACGAATTTAGATTGTAAGTCCCTCAAAGATTTACAGAGACCTTGTTTATAAAATTTTAGGTAAATGTGGTAAGGCTAAAGGATTTTATAATAAAAAGATATCTTATTGATGGCCATAAATAATACCTTGGTTTTCCATTCATTGAGAGCAGTAATTTCTGAATTTTCTTTCTTACACCATTCTGTACAATATTCATGTAAAGATGTTTCAATTTCCTCAACGCAGTTATCAAAATCGACTGGAATAGGAAGTCTATACTTTGGGCCTCTAGGCAGTAAATTACTTAGGTTTTTATTTTGAATAAAATTAAGATCCCCAGTAATAATATGACCTACTGGACTAAATATATATTTTGAACTAGAACAATCACATGATGTGATAGGGCCATTTTCTATTACATTATTATCTGTGGTAAAAGCATTATAATTAAACACGATACTTCTAACAGGTTTACT
This sequence comes from Dreissena rostriformis, assembly GCA_007657795.1. Lineage (NCBI taxonomy): Eukaryota > Metazoa > Mollusca > Bivalvia > Myida > Dreissenidae > Dreissena > Dreissena rostriformis. Next base: position 51,664 of record VMBQ01002132.1, on the reverse strand, counting down.
ATATTTATAGCAAATAAATGTTGCTTCAGTATTGCGGAAATAAAACCCCATTTTACATCAAAACCAGTTAACTTGTTCATTAAGGTGTCTTAATAAATTGTGAATCTTTAACACCAAAGTGTCGAAAGCCTCTGTAATGTATTCCTCTGTAACAAATTTGAATTTCGAAAACAATAACAAAAACAAAAAAGAGAGTTCAAACGTCACTATAAATAAATCATAATAGTAATAGTATTAAAAATAAGGTGAAAGAAGTAAGCATTTTGTGCTTTAAAATCAGTTGGGCAGTTAAAATTTGACAAAGTACCTGTATATTGTTATGTGCTTAATTTGTCTAAGGTTTTGCTTTGTAAAAGCATTGAAACGATGATATTCAACACATATCTATCCTATGAGAGAGATCCCTTTATATTGTTTTGTCTCGCTCGCGTGAATATGAATATCATTTTCTCAATTAGAGGTACGTACTCCTTTATTTTTTAGCTAAAGGTTTCAGTAGTACTGACAAATGGTTTCGTCGTTAGATGTTTCTCATTTAAATGAGTACTTTATGAAACCAAATTTGCGATTTTGATGATAATATTAACATGTCATTTTTTAGGCACACTGAAATAAAATACAACTATCAGCTCAATCTAGGAAAAAAAATGTTTCACATTATTGTGTTCATTTAAAAAAGAATCATCACAGGAGGACAGTTTTCCGTAAAAGTAATTATCTCTTTAATTAAACAAATTTCATTTCACTTATTTGACATGCACGTTAGATTACAATGTTAGTCACGTAAATGATATTTGTTTCACGTTTCGGCAAAGCTATGACGAGGTTTGTAATTACACCTAAGTTCGCGTGACATTATTATAACTTATAACCGGAACTGTAAAATCGTATTTGAATTTAGCATTATATTATAGAACTCGTCCTGATATGTTCAAGTTTATCAAACTACTTAATTGCTCAAAAAAAGTTGTATTTAGAAAGCTAGCCGTGTTTAGTATACCATGCTTTAAAATATGATAAAATGCTATATGTAGGTAGTATAAAATAAAACAAAAATCACAAACGACAACAATTAGTTCATATAATGTAATAGTTGTTGCAATTATTATACAAATACTTTTGACATTGTGTAGTCAAAATATATTAACCTCGTCCAAGTGACATTCTTACGAAAACCTGTTTATTTCCTGTATATTGAAATTGATTGTTGTTCAAAATGATGTTTGTTTTATATAAAGTTTAAGCTTGTTGTTGTGTTATATGTGTGTTACTGACGATGAGCTTTCTATATAAGTCAAAATAAACTATTCTGCTATGTGCTGTTCTATTTGTATTTAGCCAATATGAGTTGTTATAGGAGTGTCATATTGTACGGAAAATGTTTTATTAGAAATTGTGATGTGTTTGCTATTCACATCGACCTGAATTGTTCAATTTATTGCATCTTTTTTCGAATATATTGATATCCGTTAATACAAAAAATAGTAAATCATAACAAGTCAGTTGTTTTTTTTTTATACATAACACGAAACCTATTGGGGGGGGGGTCATTGTCACGATTCTCTTAATGCGTTTCAGATCATTCAGTAAATGTTGAATCCAAGAATTTAAAGTCTTTTAAGATGAGACAGTTATAATTGATGACGTGTTGATGTTATTTTAAGAATAGATTGTTGCTAAAGAGTTCCCATGACGAGTAAGAATTTTGTCTTGTTTGTTTGCTATAAAGTGGTTTCTTTGAAATGTTAATTGGCATTTAAACGTATGACGTTCTCTTATGTATGTCGTGCGTGTCTGTAACAATATACGACACTGCAGAAACAGTCTATCCACTTCTAAAGTTGCAAGACCGAAGCTTCCTCCACTTTTTTGTAAGGACTAAACTGGAATATTGATGAAGTTCTTTGACGCCGTAATAACGACTCGCATCTTGGGTATGTAAGATTGGTTCTGTGTAAAACATAAATTTCTTACAAATACATTACTTACGAAATGAAACCCTGGATCAACATATACGCTTTATTTGTCCGCGATCTTCAACAAACATATACAATGTAACAAATTCACACCAGAACTTGGTAGATCTTCAACAAGCATATAACACATTCACACCAGAACTTGGTAGATCTTCAACGAACGTATAACACATTCACACCAGAACTTGGTAGATCTTTAACAAACATATAACACATTCATACCAGAACTTGGTAGATCATGACTCTCATGGAGGACGACAGAAAACACACAGTAAGACTCAAAGACATAAATAATGAATAAATAAACGTTATTGGGGAACATTACCCAAAACAATTAAATTGATACGCATGACACGAGTTTCCACATGAAGCAGCGTGATGTCTACTAAGATGTTGTCGATGCATGGCAGCTGTTTGAATTCGTTTTGATCCTACAGAGCTCAGAAAGCAGTTTACCTGTCATTTTATATTAATTTAACTGAGAAATTAGTTTGCGACCTTGTTGTACCCGTATGTGAGCAACGCGTATGGTTTCGATATTACAAAGTGTTGATGTTGTGCATCATTCCAGATGCTTGTTTTTGATGTTATAACAATAGTTACTTAATCTCCATTGGCATAAACACGAGTGGTCGCACATGCACTTACATTTTATTCCGGCTTTTTAATACTGTGCTCGAGTACTTAATATACTCTTAAACGATGTTTTATTGTATCAACATGGAAAAAGCATCCACAACATAGACTAGTTATTTGTGGCGTGTTCTGGGAAACTGGGCAAAATGCTTGTGCGTAAAGTGTCATCCCAGATTAGCCTGTGCAGTCCGCCTTAACTGGATTTTCGCTAAGAAGAGACATGAATTAAACGAAAAATTCCATAATAGCGGAAATTGTCGTCCCTGATAAGCATGTGCGGACTGCACAGGCTAATCTGGGATGACAATGTACGCACAAGCATTTTGCCCAGTTTTCTCAGAACACGCCACCTTTAACAGTAGGTGGACAAACTCTTTGACAAAATCACTTTACAGATGTCACTTGACAATTTATGTTTTTATCTTGAAGTCTAGTACGAATATATTGACGAAATCGTGCTTAAATGAAAACCGATAAACTATTTTCATTGCACAAAATGTATTTCCATTTAGAATAAAATCATATGCTTCTATATATTTTATACATACATTTGATACAATTTCTTTATATTTATGCGCTTAATGTACACAAGTTAATTTATCAGGAAACATAATATTGCTTTTAGCATATTTCAGTTGTAAACATGTTCATGTTTAATATAAGCCTACTTTCAGATCCACTCTGGGCGGCTTTTCGAGCTGCAAAAGCAATACTATTGTTGTTTGACACTAGGCCAATATTAGCAATATTATAATTGCATAATTGTTTAATGAAGATTTATTGATGTGCATTGTGTTTATTGCTTAGTTCGATATCTCATCTGTTTCAACGGTTGCGTGTTGTTTGTGATCTTGACAAAGACATTTAACGAATATTATATGCTTTCCGAATCATTGGCGAGGCAAAAAAACTATTTATGTACCTATTTAATCCCAAATTCAAGAATGCTTGACAATAACGAAGTCTTACTTTACATTTACATAACCTTTGCACATACTACATACACAAACATTAATGTGATGTATTGAAAATGTCATTCTGATTAGAATCAAGCATGCTAAAAGATGACATCTTTTTAGTTTTCTGAATCACTTGAAATACATGCAATATAATTTTGTCAAACCTATAAAATCGGTCCTGAACAAAAAACGCTTATGTGCTATTTTTTCATATGTAACGGTATTTGTTTAGAAGCGTATTCTAGTTTCATGGTCATGGTTGTAATTAACATTACAGCGCATTATTATATGTAACAAACCAATTCATTTCTATGACAAAGGAAGTAGCTTTAATGACGAAACTATGAACATAATTTCTCAAGTATTTATAGAGGATGCATGCATAGGCAGTGGTCGTGGTCAAAAATTTTATCTCAGGGCTTTGTAAAGGTTCTTTCTGTTTTGCTTTGCTCTTTGCTTTATAACTCTTGCAATTTCGAAAGATTTTAGACGTGCCTATGGATGGGTCTGCGCGCCTAAAATATGTTCTAGATATGATCATTGTTATATAATACCAGTAAATATTTATTGTGAAGCTTCGTTTGTTTTATCAGTTTCTGTTTAATTGAAGTTCAAACATTGGCAGTATCAATTACAGGCATGGCTCGATAGATCCAACACTTGATACAGAAGTATTTTATCAGAATTTGAGAGTGATTATATGTCTAGGGTCATTAAGTCAACATGGCGTGTCCAGTAATTTGATAAAAATAATTGCATCTTCTTAGCGCTTATGTTTCTTTTAGTGTATAATCAACGAGATTTTTTGGTCTCAATACCATGGAATACTGAACTATTGATGTTATGTGTGTGACTAGCATATATCAAACATTGGAAACAGGACTGCTATCGGATAGAGACCATTCCTACAACTTCCGTTCTTTTGACAGATATCCATCATACAGATTAATTTTGAGACAAATAGCGATATCGACATGAAGAATACACAAAACACACTTATCGTTTTTCAGTACTGTGCGGTTGTATCAATTAATGTTTGTCAAATGGTAACGCAAGAACAGACCCAAATATGTTCAAATAAGTCTTATCAATATTTGTTCTACATAGTCGTAAACACAATACATTCTTTATCCTGGCAAAGAAGACATTTTATACTCGAGTTTAAGTCTCAATTATTTCTTATCTAAAGCTGATATCAAAATCTAATTAAAACGATCCTTGTTTAAAGTCTGTATTGTCTTCATGTTTGTTATTCAGCGTTCTTTTTCAGCCTTATTTGATTTCATGAACGTATTATATTAATGGGTCACATGTCTTTTAATTCATATTATTAAAACCGGTTTTACAGTTGGAAAGAATACGTGCTTTAAGATGTATGCTTTATCTTAATGATTTAAATAAAACCATAAGCGAACGTAAAACTCGGCGAACATTAACTAGTTGCATGTATATACTCGTAAAATATATTCATAAACATGTGCATGTTTAAATATATAGCATGTCCTAGCATGGCATCATGCCAATAAGCATAATGTTAGGACCAACAGGTTACTTAAAATCGAAGCTGTGTATTCTTGTATCAATATCAGTTGGTTCACCCTAGAAGACAATGCGAATCATTGGTCAAAGCTTGGACAAGCCAGCACAGTGTCAATCTCCATGAGTTATAATACAAAAAGACCCATTCATCATATGTTGCAAGACAGACATTTGGTTATATTCGTTTTGTGTAGTTCTGTTGTGGTTTTTTGTTGTATTCAGTACTTACAATACACGTGGAATACTTAAAAAACAAATGGCAGTAAAACTTAGCCGACGAAGTCAATAACACATGAGGTGGATGCCAGAAAGAACTTAAGGTATTACTAAAACAATCGCTGGTGCTGTGCATGTTACGAATGTAAGTTTTGACTACACGTCGCTTAACCGAAACGGATGATACATTCAAATACGCGAAACGGCAACGTGACACACCAAAACAAAAATATTGCAAAATGCAGGAGATGCCGTTTTTTGATGGTGAACATTTGAATAAAACCACCTTAGTATGCTAAATATTGTTGTTCTCGGACACTTAAGTATTAAAACTCATTGTATATGTCTTAATGCGGTATCAGTATGAAAGAGTTTATCAGAACGAACGAAAACAATTTAACTACACCTATTTTAAAGAAATGAAATAATATTTAAAACATTGCATTGTTTGTAACTGGAGTGAAAAAACCGGATAACAGGAGCAACCACAAATACATGCAACGGATAAAGTCCCGAAACGCGCCACTGGAACATATACGAAATCAATTCTTATATGTATGCATTGTATTTACAAAATGTGTATATAATGTTTTAAAACAATTACTACCGTGCCCTACGTCGATGCTTATGTTATAATATCACATACAAATTCGCCCTGTTTTGTTGTTTGTCCCCTCTAAATGAACGTATGACCATATTGCTTTCTTGACAGCTGTTACTAAGATAATTATATTAAACAAATGAATAACCTTAAATATATTTCGGATCTGTGTAAAATAATATTTCTTAACTTTTACATTGAAAAAGTAGTCTATTTCAATTAAATTGTTTAATCTAATCTTACGAATGTTATTGCAAATAGCCCTGTCGAACGATGCACATACAAAATAACATCACCGTAGTCGGAGGCAAAACCGACCGCATCTTTCAAATTGCAGACGGATATCAACAATGCGTTTTAACTTGTAATGCATTGAATTTAACAGAACATACAATTTACACTATCACGAGCAGAAGGCTAGATACATTCTCTATCATACTTCTTTATTCGAAAACTAAATTAACAACGAAAGCAATAATTACTCACGATCAATGATTTGCAATTAAACGGTAATTATTGACAGATTGTTTATTGTTTATCTTCGTTTTGCCTTATCCGTTTATTTATTCCACAGTAAACTTTTTTATTTCGTGCGTGAATATCTTATATTAACCGTTTTGAAATAAAAAAACAAGTTAATAACGATTTCAATTAAGACTCTTCTGCAAATCTTGGAAGTACACTATTAACGATTTGCTATGCGAGACGACATCATATATACCATTTTAATTGGTTAAGGTTCAAAATATATTTATGTTATTTAATACTCTTCTTAGCATAACACTACACATACCATATAAAACGATTATTTCATAGTCAAATGTACTTGCCAGATATAATGGTGCTGAATTGAAATATAATTTGCGTTTATAATTGTATTTCCAATACCGTGACTTATGGCCAATTTCAGCTGTTTCAAATACACAATCATCAATTCCGCGTTGATAGGAAATGTTACTGTCTGTTTTTTACGAAATGTTTTCTGCATGCCTGGGTTAAATTTGCTCAGCATTGCAAGAGAGACCTTGGCTAATATTGGACTTTAAGAGCTGTCTCATTATGCCCCCCTCAATACACTATGCATTGGTTTTACCTAAAACCAATGTCCAATGAATGTCTCAATAAGCCTTGGCCATGAAATGCAATCAGTGCTCTAGCTCGGCCCAAACAAACGGACGCAGCACCATGGTGCCCAGAGGTTCCAGCATTCCCTCTTTGATTGCGAATGTGCCCTTTTTATCTGATAAGAAACATCGGAAGACAATACACGTAAACAAAATGACCTCATTGGTGTTCTATAAATATTTTACATAATGAACCATATATGCCTCTAGTATGATTCCAGTAAGAAAAAGCATCTTCAAAATTAGTAAACTAATTCAAAATTATGATAACTGAGATAGTAAACGTTAAGAGATATACTAAATTGCTCTCAGAATTGTTTCTGTGAGTGTCAGTAATTTAAAAAAAAACGTTAATTGTTAAGTGCAAGTTTACAACATACATTCAAAACTTAAAAGTACTGTCCCCGATTGTCATTGTGTTGCCATTAAATTCTATCATACCACATTGTTGAATTTTGATGAAAACTTCATAATTACTGTGACATTAAAATATGACTAAAATGATAAGTCTGAAATATTTCATTCTAGCCAGATATCCGGAGGTTGCAGGTGTCTGTTTATAAAGTGTTAACCCGTTGAATTATTAAATTTCATTAAACATCCATATCTTTTCCATTGGGATGAAAAATTATTTGTTATCCAGCACCCGATTGTATAAACACTGGTTATAGTTACCGCTCGGTGTTTTCAAGACTATTTTCCCATGAGTATATTTGTTCGCATGTTTATTAAAGATTCGTTATCTGGACGTAATAAGATACACCAGTGTGTCTCGTTGCGAGTTATTCCCGGCGTTTCAATCAGTTCGTTTATAACGTCATTGTGGACTACATTGTTTCAGGTATGCTACTCTCATTATGTCGACTAAAAACGGTGTTATTCTGAATAATATAGTGATGATCCAATTTGTCTAACACCGTTGCTCATACATCTTGCGTAAGCACATACAAAGAAGATATCAAATACTATTCATTGAATTTGTTTAATGATATTGTTCGCTTTACAAATCTACCTTTTTTTTAATTGAAATATGTTTTTGCAATGGGCAAGTATTTAATCCGATTCATTCATTGCAATTCCGTGCTCAAAGTTAATGTGTATATATATATATATACACATTACCTTTTTTTTGGGGATGGGGATTTCATAGTATGTATGCCTCGTTCTGCACCGTAGCTAGATGCACACGCCGCAGTCTCAAATGGGAGTATGTATGTCTGTCTGTATGTCTGTGTATCTGGTTATTTAATTGTTAATTTTCATGGAACTGCAATGTATTATGTGATTTGTATAACTCAACGTCTCCTGTAAAGTCAGTATTATTTCTTATGTTCGCCACATAAGGTTGTGAGTGACGAATAAATGTATACACTAATTAATTCATCATGTATGTAAAAGTATGATATTTCCTCGTTTATTTTAGTACCTTACATATGTATTAACTACCATTATTAATGCATTTATATAACGTATGTAATCATTGTATAATTATTGTTTATGATTAAAGTAAGAACTCTTACTCATAATTAAAGTGATTTAAGTGCGTGTAATAAGTATGCATATGTATACATATATTAATGTTGATATCATATTGTATGTACTTAAATGTGTCCACATGGGATATTGGCCTCCTGGAAATGCTGTAAATATAATATTGAAATCTTTACATCAATGATTTTATCACGAAAACATTTTTTTTAAATAATTGAGGTATATACAACAACATTACATGTAATGTAGTAATGTGTTCGAAAGCATTGCGTCTTTTTAATAATATTGTGCCTGACAATTGACACTAAACGAGAAAAATATGCTCTTAATTTCATAGTCGTTGTGATTTTTCAAGTAAGTGATTAGACCGGCATATATAAAACATTGAAAACCAGACGTTTATAATTATGAGCTAGTTGCTGTTATAATCGTAATTATATCTTTATATGAATAGCAATATGGAAGCATTTTAGAGACAGGTACAGTTATCGATCGTCAATGCATGCGGCGTATCCATAGATAACACACCGTGCAAGCAGATCAGGGAGGTCATATCGGCACGGCGGAGAAATATTCGCCGAGAGCTTTAGCGCGAGGGCCTTTGTTGTTATGCCGAGCAAAAATGACCATCCGGGTCGGCTTTCCCAAGCACACTTCAGTGTATACAAATCAGTGCATTTGATATGAATTGCTAAGTAATCTCACAAATTGATTTGCACATATAATCGTAACTATGAAAGCTTTTTAAGGTAAGCATGCACAAAAGTCAGAAATGTTAATACAACAGAACTGTTAGAAGAATTATATCCGATATTCTCTACACAGCCTAAAATTAAGTTCAAATATTACGCATTATACTTATTATAATTATAATATGGATCATTAAACACATCTTCTTACGGCCAATGTTCACTATATTCACTGTAAGTTATACAAAATTAAACTGCTCATTGTTATATTCGATTTACATTGGATAATAGGCTAGTAAACAACGATGTGTGGTTGTAAAGTATCAGATTATCCGACACTTGTTTCATGGCGAATACACTCTCTTATGATAAGACAAAGCTTGTGAATTTTACAAAAGTTAGTTCTTATCATGTTGGAATGATGATTGTAAAAACATATGCAATCACCAGTTAGTAATAGATACAACTTTTAATTTAATGTATATGTTGTTTTTTCTGACCATTGTGCGACATTACTTGTATCTAATAAGACTAAGTGGAGGCCTGTCTCTGATTTGCCTATTTTCGTAATACTGTTTACATTCAGACGACCAAAATAATATAGCACCACTAGATCACTTAGACTTTTTAAACATTCAATATCTTAAAGTTGAAAAATAAAATACAGATGTTTTTAACATCGGTTATTTATGACATAAAACTACAACTACATCAATAAACATTGCATAAACGAATTAGTACTTGGATGTTCAAACTAAAATGAAAAGATTTGTTTATCGCAGACGTGTTGAAACCTCGTTAAATGAACTATTTTAATTGTTTATCAACTCAATTATGTGGAGTGTATCCTTGATAAACTAACCGTTCTTCCTCTCTCCGTATATCGAATGATTTCGGTCAACGAAATATTTGTTCCATTTGTATGTTAACCACATCTTGGTATACATACATATAAATTGAAGGTCCTGTCAGATCCAGTCAGATGTAATATAACGTTTTTAAATTTTCTCCAAATGAGCGCACACACAACTCATAGCTAAATAGGTCCAGTTCATGTTTGAGCAATATGTATATGTTTGTGCAAAAATTTAAAACATTCAGCATGGTTGTGGTTTTATTTCTACAAGATTGTAAGCTAAAGGATACTGTTTTATCTGTAAATCAACTCGATGCAATTTATGAACATTTCAATACATTCCATGGTTGATAGCTAGAAATTAAATGTGCTCGTACTTTATATTCAGATCTTAAGACTGTCGTATTTATTAGTTTTTAAGAAAGATAAGAGACAGTTTATCCATTAGTCCCAACAGAATATAGAAATCTTGAAATAATCAGAAATTCCAGAACCATGTTTTTCTAATCAATTTTTCTTTCACTGCGATTCAGTTATTCAAAAAATGTTACAGTGTATCTGCATTCAGACATTTAGTACCACTATAAAATACCGATGCAGCAATTTAGAAATATAACAGAGATATTGTCTAAGAACTTAAACTATTTGGTTATAACTGAATGAATCGACTCAAGTAATACACCTGTTGTTTATTGTCGCTTGTGAATACGCATTGGTATAATATATTGCTATTTCAGTACAAAACTGGTTGGTACATCAAATATTGGTATATATGCAGTCAAATTATCGAGTAGACTATATCTACTCGTAAATGTGTTTCATATATCAAATAGTACGTCCCAATAAAACGTACTGGTTAAGAACAAACAGTTGTATCAAATGGTCTAGCCTGTGTAGACTCATGTTTGCTATGATTTATGTACCAACAAAAACCATAAACGCGGTATTAAATCATATAAAACAAAGCATTAAATCTCACTAATTTAATTAGCCGTGAAGTGTCTGTCAGAAAGAGTCAACCGTTCACTTTCTTGAACTAAACTTTGCCTCTTCGTGGTGTCTGTGAATATGTTATTAACCAGACTTTGAGAATAAAGTAAATTACGTGAGCACTGATTATTGTAATACTTGGATACGCGACATGACCTTATTCAAATTACAGGTTGGGATAAGAAGCTATAATCTTTGCATTTAAGGCTAATTTACTCAGACTGAAACGTGCCCAGGCAAAAATGTTTTTACGTGCAAGTACGTGCGAAAATAGCAACTTATACGACTACAGATATTGCATAAAGATATTTAGTTCATTTGGTTAGCGACAAAATGCTTTTGATATATACCTAATACATTTTGATGATGTTGATTATTGCAGTTTTAAAAACTCTATATTTTGTTTTTATATATACGGCGATTACATTAAAGAACAAGAAATAAGTAAACGATTACGATTTTAATTTAGATCGTTCACCACCAACCATGATTACATAATACAGATCATGAAAACTGTTATATGGTAAACTGGTTTATAGATTTTATTGCAAGTGTTAACATAAAGGTAAGTCTATTTTACGGCATATTTAATATGATCATCATCCAATTTAAGATCCGTCCGTTTTGGGGTTTTATATAAGCCAACGTTCCAGCATAAACTGTTTGCACTTACTTTAAACGTATAACATTGCATCTCACGGGAAATGACTAAAGAAAACAATGACACTCCAGTAACGTAATCAGTAGTGCATTGCTTATGACGTTTTTTCTATTGCTTTTGTTTGGCATTTGGTTCCTGGCCATTAAAACATGGTTTTCTAATTGTGATTGTAATGAGCGAACAATCTGTATTCACAAACGCTTACTATATCAGACATACTTAGGCTCATAAGGCTTCCAGATACAAGGTAAACTTGGCTCATAAGGCTTCCAGATACAAGGTTAACTTGGCTCATAAGGCTTCCAGATACAAGGTTAACTTGAAATTATCGAGCAACCATCCATCGGAAAATTGTTGTCTCCACTGCGTTATTTAGTGTGATGCAGATTTGGTATGTTTTTGTGTAAGAGAGGTCATTTATATAAATATTGAAGCAAATGTGTCCTGTCAGTTATGTACTGCGAACAGTTAATGTCTGCATTGGAATTCAAGGGCATTGCACGCAGTTTCCATTAGTGAGCCGTATAATTACAAGTGTTTCCTGCTGAATTGTTCGGATATGTCTTAAGTTCTAGACTTAAATTGACGGCTTTCAAAAAGGTTTTATCAATATCGTTGCTGTTGATACTGACTTCGTATTAGGACCGTCTTACATTCAATGGACTGACACCATGCTAACTGCAGGTATTACTTAAGTAATGTTGCAGTTAGGATGGTAACATGGTATGAAAGTTGACTATTTCTCCACAAAATAGCAATTGCTGAACACATGTGCNGCAATAAATTTTACTATCAGCTCGTTTAACTATTACCAATTTTTTATTTAACACCATCAATGCGAGTATAAAAAGCTACCTGCAAACGTTCGATAGAGAATTCATGATTAGTGACTATTGAAACATGTGATATTCGACGAGTCTGATAATTCTAGGAAAAGGCGAGGCGTGCTAACTGTTAAGAAGGCGATTAATGAAATTGTTTGTACGTGATTTTGTACAATGACGTTTGCTTATTATTTCAGGTACTTGTTTGTGTATGTTAGTTGTGTGTACTAACTGCGTGTTTCCTCCTCAAAGCTGTTTGAATAGTCCTTAATTGATCAACGCTTTTTTAAACACATTCCAAAAACAAAAAAAANGTGTACTTACTGCGTGTTTCCTCCTCAAAGCTGTTTGAATAATCTTAAATTGATCAACGCTTTTTTAAACACATTCCAAAAACAAACAAAAAATTGTTCCAAGTGGCCATGACTTTTGATGAAGCATCATAATCTCAAATGTGGGCGGGGCTTACAAATGGTGCATTGATAAGGGACAGCGTCATTTCTGAAATGGGCGCATTAAATGAGTATTTGATTTATACAAACTATAAGCGTATATGTCTACGAAATTGATTTTTTTTGTAACATGAACAAAATTTGCGTAAATCGTTACAGCCAGCTTACATCTACACAATTGTCCATTGTTATGCACACTTACTAGAAATACCATAATATATCTTATTATACAAATACAAACATTTAAGGCAAAACAGACTGATATTCAACGTCATTGTATTTGTTTCATACATATTCCGATGTTCAAAGAAGTATCAAAACATTGTTGGACAACACGGTTATCGCTTTTATACAAATCATCAAAAGCAATATAGGTTCTTTGTTAAAGGTATGTGGCATTACATGTAAGCTGTGAAATATGTGAGATATAAGGGTCAATGCCAATACAATAGCAATAACAAATGGAGCTATCGCCTACGATGAGTAATATCTTAACACAAAGCTCGGCACACATATAGACATTCGACAATATGTGCTGTATTTCTCTAACCCGGTTTTCTCGAGGGTTGGCTATTCTCGTTAAATTTTATAAATTATCTTTATTTAAAGAGATACACACTTAATCGAGTGTTGCTTATGATGGTTTGTCCGACCTTTGTGTATTCATGTGTGATTTCATATTATTGCTTTATAACCTATTTACCACGACAATACCCGATTTGATGATATAATGACAGAGAGTGGTATTATAATTATATAAATAAACATAGTGTTTAGACGCGAATTGTTATTCATTAAGTTATGCTTGAATACCATATTTCAGTGATGGTATTCTAACGTTAATTCTTAAATCCTCCGCTTCGCTCTGTTTCAACGGGTTATTTCCAATTCTATCAAAAACTATACTTTGTACTTTGACATATACGTTTACAATTTACGTTGAAGGTTGTCATAAAGGACTATAGTTCGAAACACATCGACGTCTCCATTTAAAAAAATTAGTTCAATGCATTTGGATGGTATATTAATGTCAAGGAGAATTTGTTCTCGATCCTGACTTTTAAAAATTAAGACTTATAAAACAACGTGTTATCTGCTTCTACTACTGTGCAATTTTCAATACCACGGAACTGCTCCTTGTATGTTTATAGTTCCCACTGTTTTTTATTCTCAACTTTTTGTTGAATTCTTTCCAAAACAAAAATAAATTAACACGCGGTTTCAACATTCAGACACCGCTGGTCTTGTTAAGTATCTTATTACAGTCTAGACCTATACATTTACATACACATGCCACTTATATAACACCGAATGAATAATAAATATGTAATCTACATGTATATGAAGAAACCCGGTATGTCATTACAAAGCCATTCATACGAAATCAACCAAAGCCTATGTTAAACACTAAAACACTGAGAGTGTACCATATGTATAAACTAGTTGTAATGTGTTCTACAACGCTTGTAACTATTGTTAGGTATAATCTGTTCAGTTGTACCAAGTAAACTATCGGCAACTCAAACGAACATTGCTAGTATTACAGAATCACCCTGACCTTTTGTTTTAGGGTTAATTTTAGGAGGGATTAAATGGACTTGATCATGAATCGATCGCCAGTCTAAGGGGTTATACCTAATGTATTTCTTGAAAAGGGATTGGAATCGTTTGAAACGTTTGCTTTTGTTTATAAGGTATGTATTGCATTTGTCTTTCAATGTCTCCAAAGTATATAATTTAGTTATTACCGTCTGGTATTTTGATGCAACGATTTACGATTTAATTTCACAGTATCTGCAATACAGTGGTATGTTATCTATGACTGTTGCTTTCCTATACANTTATCCGTTTAATATAACTACATTACCTTACAGTTGATCTATCTATACCACACCGAACAGGCTGTCTTTTTGGTGTGTTAAATACTATGAATATTAAAAACATGGAGCTGATCGGTTTCGTGTTACTCTGTACGATGTAAAGAAATATTGTTTTGGTAAATTGGTATCGGTCGTATTAGTCTAGCTCATATGTGTAATGCTCGAAATGCGACATACATTACAACTGTTTGGGTCGTTCACGCTCACAACGTGTATGGTCTACGGTTATGTAAATGCCCTGAACAACTATAGTATCCCGACATGCTTTGAAATCACGAATTTAAATGACATCTCAAACTAATAATTTGCATTTTGAGTTAAATTTAGCACTTTCAGTTCGAAAAGATAATACGTATAAATCATTTAACAAATTAATAGTTTGGCATTACAAACTGTGATATATTGCAATATGAACAATCATAATTCGAAACACGAAAGAAACCTTGTTTGCATTATTATTATTTTGCACATTTGCAAATGTCAAATTCAAAAGAATCTTATTCTTTTACATCAGCCATCGATGACAATTTAATATTAAAGAAACGCATAACACACAATCTACTTCTGGATAACATTTTCCGCTATTATGACATTTTCTTTTGAAAGGAAGAAATATGTTCTAACATAGATGTATAATTGGCGGAAAAGCATATCCGTATAAAATGTTAAAAATGTTGTTAATATATCTTTAAACACGCCTCCTTTATTTCTGTGATTGTTTAATATTGAAGGTATTGTCAATACATTCTTTAGATGTATCTACTGTACATAAATGTCCTATTAGGTAGAGGGCAATACTATAAGTAACGCGACGTCTAACTGAACCCGAACAAATACAGTGTTAGTAAATTGATCTTAAGCGAGGTTGAGCTCAACATGTACATGTATCACACCGTTCGGGATCAGTAGAAAGCCGTGTTACGAATGTATCTAACAGAGTAACCTTTTAACCTACATTATTAACGTTATAAAACAAGAACAGATTTATAATCTGTATTGTAGAACGTCGTCGTGTTTACATGTATGTCCGTGATGTCATTAAACGCAACTAACCTTATATAAAAAGGTACTCACCTAATATGGAAAAAACACATTGAGCATGTGACCAGAATGAGCCAATGAAAAACGAGTAGTATGTACGAGGTAAGGATAAAACATATTGTCAAGCCTCCAAATGGTGCATAACCATGGGCGAACGCGTCGGTTGTTGTGCTGCCTTCTACTTGAAAATTAGAGCATGCCGTTTTTCGAGAGGAGTTGTTCTTACTCGGGAGTTTATTTACTTAGTTTGATGTTATTCGACAAGGCAATGTTATGAAATCCCAAATTCGTTACATTGACAGTAACAACCCATTAGCCTCAATACAAACTTGTGCTTGTGATTGTTATTAAATACTGTGTTTGTGAAGTGTTTTGTTGTGTATGGCTATGGGCACGCACTCTACTCACATAACTTTGTTGTAAACGATACATGAACTTATGACCTCATTGCATGATACAATATAATTATTTATTTTCTTTATTCCCAATTGAACAGCTTGTCCAACTTATTAAGTGTATTTTTCCTGAAATCAATCCATCCCTTTTACAAATAGTTTTACCACAATTTGAAATGATGTGATTAAATACTAATTTTGCACTGCGATTAATTGCACATTAATCATCTCAAGTGCACCATGCTTGTTGTATGAAATTACCAAAACACCTCAGTAAATCTTTTAAAGTGCTAAACATGTTGTTCTGTTTAGATGGGTTCATTATGATTGACCTTGAGCTTTCGAAATCTGGTATCCGTTTATATCCAGATATCGTGTTAATAATATTATGTTGAATACTTACCTTCGTTAATGAGTTTATTAAGCTTGTCATTAGAAAAATAAACGTTATGTATAACTGTATATAAACGGATGAAAACACAGTCAATAACATGTCATTGAACTCAATTAAACGACGTCATTCGAAAGCGCGGGNGGATTCATTATGATTGACCTTGAGTTTTCGAAATCTTTTAAGGGTGCCAGTGTGACCATTCATTAACGAAGTGTTCCTTCATTATGCTTAATTATTTTATTGTAGTATTAACTGTGTATGAACTTAATACTTGGTTTCATTTACATTTCTTGACAACGACCTGGTATCCGTTTATATCCAGATTACGTGTTAATAATATTATGTTGAATACTTACCTTCGTTAATGAGTTTATTTAGCTTGTCATTAGAAAAATAAACGTTATGTATAACTTTATATAAACGGATGAAAACACAGTCAATACGCATGTTATTGAACTCAATTAAACGACGTCATTCGAAAGCGCGCGTATGGCTATTTAATGACAAATTGATAATGTACTGGGTAAGAGAATACGTTTAACAGTCTCTCACTGACCACAAACTTGCTTATTACTGCTTTGCATAACGGGGTCGGTAAAGGCCGGTGCAACTTTGAATGGCGTATGGTATTTATACATACCTCATTAGAATCACACTGATGTAAATAACATCTGTGTTATAGACCTTTTTACTCTTAGGTGCCGATATATACTTAAGATATTTGACAATACAATAAACAATAAAATAGAAAAAGGATTTTGTAATAAAACAATAAATTAAAAAAATATTTATATAACACGAGATGACGTATTGCATGGTAGTTGGATATACCAACATCGGTTATGAAGCAGGTTTTGGCAGATGATATGGGTAGAATAAAACATAGTCATTCTTATATAATCCACAACATAGGAGCAGTTGCCTTTTGTCAAAATCCCCTACTTTGTGTAAAGCATTTTGTGTGCCCTAGAACAACTACCATGCCATAAAAAACCTATAAATCAACAGTAGTTGCTATATCAATACTAATTTGAAGGCAATTCGACAATATAGGCTGGTTGATGCCCACATGGATGACAGACAGACGCTGTGTTAATCTGGAACAACGAAACAAACATCAACATCATTGTATGCAGTTGCGTTAAACATTTACATTGAAAAACAGAAAACATATATAAACAAAACCTACTTTGTGAAGTTCAGCCTTACACTTACAAAACAAAAAATAACTACAAAGAATTATATATACAGACATAAAGTACATATTTTTTTAAGCATACATGAAATTATGTAACACAAATACAATAATGTAATTGATTGGAATTTTAGTTGCCTTTTTGTACCTGAATGTATGTATATAAAAAATACAACAACCCTTTTTTGTTTAAATAACTTTTGTTTAGCATCACTTATCGCCAATTTTAACTTAAATACAACTAACTTATCACCTTATCGGAGTGTTTCACAGCATGTTGACATATATGTATAATTTTATGGAAAAATCAGTCCACACACATAGTCACGGTAAACACGCCAGTTGTTCGTCTGATACAATTTTTCATTAATGTATGCATTAAAATAATGTGAAATTGTAAACATCATATTTTGTAATTTAACATGTTTTCATTGTTTTATAAAAAATCTCACAACACCCATATTGTATTTGGTCTTTTGGGCTACATACTTTATTAAACATGATCAATGGCAATATCTAAGGCAATCACGCATTATGTGCTATTTGTTCTGCATCTACTGTTTTTTTCCACAGCAATGCACCCAATATATCATGGTTCGATTGTGCATTATGTTTATATTACCTGGTTTGTTAAAATTGAAATGTTACTTGTGTTAGCTCAATTGAGTACAACGTGCTCATGGTGAGCTATGTGGACATTTGATGTCCTTCGTCGCACGTATGTGTGTGATTCGCAAAATAACTTCAAACTATGCCTTTTTAAAAAGGAGAAGACACATAAGTGTAATATTTAATATTTTAGAACTGTAATAAGAGATTTTGATTTATGCTTTGTTTTCACATATTTCCAATTGTCATATTATTCTGCATCAACAATAAAAGTTTACGAAAATATACCGAACAATTAAGGTTTAAAGATATTCCAAGTTGCCTACTTTCAAATATTTCCCATTTTGTATAGAAACTTAATTCTTTAGTTTATTAACGTAGATATTGAAAAAGCAAGACTGATCTGATATATATATTTATACATTAATGCATGTATATGTATTTATGATGGTAAATGAGGTGTTACTAGTTGAATAAAAAGTATATCGACACTAGCGTCGTTGTCTCCCCTAGGGATATACCAGAAAAAGAAATTTCGAGCAAACACTATTATCTATTATTGATCATGATAACCATGCTATAACCATGCTTCCATTGCAAATTTTAGGTGTTGAGTAAACTTGTGAAACCTATATTGTTATATACAACTATAATAAACTGCTTTCACGCATGAATACAACGGAGTACACCATTTGTAAACGAAAGCAATCAGGCCCGAAATATGTCATATTGCTTTGTTAATATTTCTCGCCTAAGAATGGATATTCATAATTACATAGTGTGTATATATAATATTTACATTGTACAAACATATGTTTACATATGCGAAAATGAGGCAAAGTTCATATTCAACTAATAGTGTTACAAACAATATGTTAACATGGTTCCAACACATATCAATACAGGTGCAATTTTGTCTTTAGACACAAATGAGCTTGTTTACACTGTGTTTTTTTTTATTGTTTTGTACGCATTTATTAACACTTACATATTTGAAATAGTCAAATAGTCAAAATAATTATCAAAAAAAAACTAATTTTCCCGCCGTGATAATTGAACAATAGACATTTTCATGTATGAGCGTATGCATGACCTCCATACCTCAGGTACAGGTTTAACATCGAGAAAGGACCATCTGATAGAGGTTCAAATAATTTCTCATATGCCTCATATGTCGAAATCACGTGGTGATGTGAAATGTGTATACATATTTGTATAGCAAGATATGTTCAAATTATGACCGTTTCGTCCAAAATAGCCCCAAACCAGGGTTATTTAGTTTTCAGCCACTGAGTAACCGTTTCTCACAACATCCGGAAAAACATCCGGTTGTGTTTTTTATGAACCAATATNTTTCGTGCTACGAACAGTGCTTCAAGCTCCAAAAGAAAGGGTATTTAGTAAACGTATGATAACATTCCATAAAAAAGAACGTTCGGCAAGTCCTAAAACAAGCGAACATTCACTTTCTCGTTCTGATTCTCAAGGAATTAATGTCTCTCTGAACAGCTGTGCCAGAAATAAACGCTCAGAAACAAAAAACAAAACATTATCAATTCAGCAAACACGTGTTACCAGAACATTATTATCCATCTCGTTTACATTTTTAATTCTCAATCTTCCGTCTCACGCTATGCGACTGTTCAATCTCATTGCATCATTTACGAGCAACGAACCTTTTGTTTCAATTGAATATTACCTTATACAGGAAATAACAAACATTTTATATTACACCACATTTAGTTGCAATTTTTTCTTATATACCCTTTTTGGAAGAAATTTTAAGGTCACACTTTTGCATTTCCTGAAATGTAAATCAAAACGGGAGATGAGTAGAAACAATACTAAAAGAAAATTAAGTTCAAAATATTCAAGTGCAACTTTTTGAATATTTTATGCGTTTGCAGACTGTTTTGGCAACATGTAAATACCATGCAAGTCAGTGTGGTTAACCTTGCGCATATTTTTGTTACAGCCAGTGTAGTACTGTGTAACATGTTCATATTTCGATAAGTGTGATGACATATTGTCTAGATCATAACACATATTGATATTTATGATTAAACTGTTGTTTTTAAATGGCATATGGACACAAGCAATGACATCAATAGAAGCATCTTTTCGATCGATGTTTGTTAAGAAAGACTCCTGCATTGTACTGTCTGTATATTATAATTTATATTGTTGGTAATAAAGTTGAAAACAAGTGGACACAGTTAAAATAGTAATTATTTAAGTTGAACCTATGAGCATATAGATATATATGCCGTTCCTAATTTCATTCTTTGCACGTATGACCGATTTTATGTATGGTATTTGTACAAGCTTGTCTGTTGATGAAAACTAATATTCATGGCATGGTTTCATGTCTTGTAAAATCTTGCCTTATTATTATACATTTAGTATGCTATACAGGACACATTTGATTTTAATCGAGTAGTGTGTCATCTTTATACCAGATAGTTAACGGAGTAATTGTAATTGCTTCGAATACTAACATGACATAGATGAACACTTTTATTATTTCAAGAAACAACATGTAGCACATTCATGTTTACATTTTTTACATGTGCAATATCTCTGGACGCGTTCATTTACCCGGATATTAAAACAATTTCCATGTGGGACCTGATATCATTATGCACTGAATTATATATTTTTTTACAGCTGTTATGCTGTCGCATCAGCTAAACTATCCACATATTTAAAAGTAATATTATTATGTACTTGGCTGAGGAATGATTCATATAAGAACAATTATATTTACATGTACTTAAGACAAAGTTCCTGTTTTACATCCGACAAAACAAAGTCATAAGATGTAACAAAACACCTATTTGATATACAGCTGACTCGCATATTTTGTGTAGGTTACCATACGTATTGCATTTTTATAAAATGGTACTTGCATGCTCAACGTTGTCGATAAAAACGTTTATAATTAGTTAAATCTTTGAATTGTTTTATTATTGCCACGAGTTGAGATACATTCATATGAAATATCTTTGTTTATTTATGTTAATTGGCATATTTGTTTGTGTAAAAGTTCCTTGTGAGTGGCAAGTATTGTACCTGCCCATTTGTATCAAACTCACAATACTTGAAGTAATAAAAAAATGTTTTCATCTGTTTCGTTTGACATAGCATACATGACACTAAAGGTAATATAATGCTTTATTAAATTTATTGCAATAAAGTAATAGTATATTCAAATACATAAATTATGCCAGCGTTATCTGACATTAAAATCCGACTCTGTCATTAAACTAGTAAATATGTATTTCATATTAAATTTCCGAGTGAAAAATCCACTGTCGTAATGAAAATGTTTTCTCTCAATATTAATCATTATCAACTTATGCAATAGGTATGTGTTACTAGTTATATATGAAATAATTGTATTTATCCGTTAGCAATTTTTAAGAAATACATTGAAAAAAAAAGTTTATTTTGAGGACGGTATTTGAAGTTCTTCATGTAACTTTAAAGCCAAAATCCATCGTAAACATGTCAATACATTTAAAAAAGACGTCGGTTCCAAAGAAAGAAGAACTCTGATAGGAATATAATAGAGTCATCTTGTGTATTGCAGTAAGTTTGCTCTGCATAACACTTATATGTGCTTTGTTACAAACTATTTTTGACATTAAAGCCTTACTAATTGACCGAAATAATGCATGGCATCTTGACGGGGCATCAGTTCTGTATGTAGTGAATGACATTTCATAGATAATGGTATTATGTATATTCAGAGAGAGAAATAGCTACGGTTAAACAATGAAGAAGTTTTCATTTAACTATTCGCTAAAGTAACTGAAACAAAGCAGGTGTGTGTTTACCTTTTATATTGCATGTTAAGAGTTTCTATTTAATGTACAATTTGATATATTTCTGATTACAATAATTACTATCCGCATTGTTTCAACGTGTGTCATATTGATTTCGATCGAACACTAATACACTGTGTCTAGTTCGGTGACCTTTTCAATGATCGTTAAATAAAGAAACCTGTTACAGACTTTTTCTTGCAAGTTCAATCTCATTATATATTTTTTCAAGTAAGTGCAACAGCGTTTTCCTGGGAATTTCAGATAATGTCGGTATGTATTACATTCGTTGTTACATTACAAAACTAGTTTTCATTGATGCACGAAACATGTTTACGATGGTGGCATTGATACATATCAAGAATAACTGAAAACGTCAACAATCGTCGTATACTAAGTACACGAGGGAAATATTATCCAGTGTTTTTTTCTGAGTAAATATGATTAACACTTTTTGTGCATATGGTTAGCAATTCAGACATCTTCTGTAACAAATCATTCGTATACAATTTTGAATCGATTGAATCATTTGAAATGCACTGACTACCATTTGGCCGTTTGGCGAACATGGTATAGTATATTCAGTTTTTCTGTAAAATAATCATTAAGCAGCTGGAAGCTTTTCCCCCGGAAATGCACTCGACTAGACATGGTCCAAATTGACAAGACAACATAAGCTTTCGAAATTAATTTCATAATCATATTTGTCTGGCAAGGTCACAATTCCCATTATAAAAACTCTGAATATTGTTCACCACAAGATTCTACCTCCTTCCAGAGTCTGTATTTGCATGGTAATTGGGTAAAACATCTCTGCAGTGGGCGCAATAAACATGATTTCGCCCCAATAGACATGTATTTAACGTACATTTAAACACTTAGTTTGGACAAAGAGCATATATATATAGGAACAAGTTCTGTTAAATTATCCTTAACTTGTTCGAATATGTTTTATAAAAAAATTGATCCAACATAGCAGATGTAATAAGAGCATCATTTATAAAAAAATGCATAATACCAACATTTTTCACTTATTAAGATTTCAGGTGTGTGAGACGACCCTTAGCATCAATATACTAAGTGAGAGAAATGCTCCATGCAAAATCAAGAACGTGGCAATTTCTGTATAAATATGCGACGAAAACAGTTTATTGCATGTTGCACTTTCTGAGTGGACGATGACATATACTATAACCACTGTGAAAAAGATGGCAAAGTATTTATAACATTACTATTTTTTAGGAAAAAGAACTCAATATTACACATTCAACAGGCGCCCATGCTTTTGTATTATGTCGTCGTACCACTGGCGAATGTTTTTTTTACAAATATAAACACAGAGAAACACAAACGGACATGAGTTCAACTTTCTGTCAAATCCTGCTTTCCAAAACTCCGTTTTCCGCACTCATCTATTTCTGAAAATTGTAAAGTTCCTACCAGAAAGAGTCAACCTGTCTAGCAACACACCATATGCATATTTGTATCTGGTGTTTTCCGTACATATGCAATCAGCTAGTCGTTGACAATAAAACACGTTGCGATAGCCCTGGTTAATGAGACTCGTAGATGGCACACATTTAAACATTCAAAGACAGACCAAAGCTGAAAATGGTTATTGTACTATAAAATCAAAGAAACAAGAGAACGTTGCGAGCGATTCTTGAAAATATAATGTTTATTAACGCTGAATGTTACTTTCTAAAAAACAATCACGAACTAGCGGCTGTTTTTCTTTGAATGAACATAACGGACATACGTAATGACCGGAACTGTTACATTTAAAGTGTGATCAATATAAATATATAATAAATTATAGTCAACATCATATAATCTTGATATGAACATCCTAAGTATAAGCAAAGAAATGTTCTAAATAAGACCCTTTCAAATTCCCAAGGTTAAAGCATTTACATTCAGATCATTGCAAAAGTTGCCGAAATAGTGTTGTTAAGGTGCTTATCAGAAGAAAAAAGCTATTTTAAGCTCCCCCAATCCACCGGGTTGATGTTGATTAACTTCACAAGAATGATCATCGGGTTGTGCTCTACGAATTCATAAATCGTGTAATAACGACTTAAGCTTTTCGATTAATGATCAAACGAATAATCTTAAAAGGATAACTACGGAACAGCATTTAATATTAATACAATACCACTGAGCGTACATATTTATGAATTGCAATGCAAGCTTCGCATAGTGTTTTTTTTACTATGAAACAAAATAAAAAATAAAATTTGTCCAAACCGTTCTTTTTGCTATATTTGTTGGTGGCTTAATTTTAAGAATGTCAAAGCATGCGCTTAGTCTCTACTTATTCTGAATAAATATGAATAGGCACTAAATCATATAAATATAGTCCGTACGCAGGAGAAAACATAATGTCATGTCAATAACGCAATGCCAAATACATACACGAATACAATAATATCGATATTTCGCCTTACGTGTTACTATTTCTTATAAACTGCGACGACATGAAAATCAGATTGCGCAAACCATAAAACATTGCGTTACAACGGCTTTACTACATGATATTACGTATTACGATTTCATACTTCTTATTAACTGCAAAAACATGAAGTTAAATTGCGCAAACCATAAATGATTGAGTTACAACTACATAACTTATGGCTTCAAACATTAAAATCACACGTCCAGGTCGGACCATAAAGACCTCGTGAAGAGGCCGGTAGGACCCGTAAATAAACTCTGATTCATTAAAATCACACCCAACAGGAAGAAAGCAATATGTTATGGTACACGGATACATTAATAAAAATACAGTTTAAGCATAGATCAATATTTTTTAACCACTTATTTACGCAAATATTTTATAACAATTTACTGATAACAGATAATAATCTGATAATAGCGATATTTTTTTCTCAATAATTTTTATGTCCAAGCAAAGGTAATATACGTCATTATATTATATTATAAACCTTGCAACATGCCTCATTGACATGCATTGAATAGGACAGCAGCATGTGCTATTTATGATTATTATATTATATTACAAACCTTGAAGTATGCGTTATTGATTTACATTGAATATGACAACAAGATGCACTTTAAATGATTATATTATTATATTATAAACATCATTGAAATGAATTGAAATGATAACAACATACACTATATATGATTAAAATATTATATATTAAACCACGAATTATGCGTCATTGGTATGCAATGAATAGGACAACAGCTTGCACTATATATGATTATGATATTATATTATTAAGCTTAAAGTATGTGTCATTGATATGCATTGAATAAGACAACATCACGCACTGTATATTATTATACTATTATTTTATTACGATTACATTATGCGTCATTGATATGCATTACATTGGACAACATCATACACTATATATCATTATAATAGTCTATTACAAACCTTGGAGTATGCGTCATTGATATGCAGTAAATAGGACAACATCATACACTATATATCATTATAAAAGTCTATTACAAACCTTGGAGTATGCGTTATTGATATGCAGTAAATAGGACAACATCATACACTATATATGAATCTACTTTTATAGTATAAACCTTTAATATTATGCGACATTGATATGCATATAATAGGATAGCAGCATGCATTAGATATAATAATAATATTATACTATACACTTGAAATATGCGTGATTGATATGCATTGAATAGGACAACAACATTTAGTATATATAATTATAATATTGTATTATAAAAATAACATTATGCGTCATTGATAGTCATTGAATGTGACAACAGCATGCACTATATGTGATTATACTATTATATCATAAACATTGGAGTATGCGTCATTAAAATGCGTTGAAAAGACAACAACATGCACTATATATGATTATAATATTCTAGTACAAACCTTGAAATATGCGTGGTTGATAGCAGCATGCACTATATATCAGCATAATATTCTAGTAAAAACCTTGAAATATGCGTCATTGAAATGCATTGAAAGGACAACAACATGCATTATATATTATTATTCTATTATTTTACAAACCTTGGAGTATGAGTCAGTCATATGCATTGAATAGGACAGCAGCGTGCACTATATATGAGTACAATAATATATTATAAACCTTGACGTATGCGTAATTTCTGTGCAGTAATTAGGACATAAGCTTGAACTCTATATGATTATAATAGTATATTATACACCTTGAAGTATGCGTCACTGCTATGCAGTAAATAGGACATAAGCTTGATCTCTATATGATCATAATAGTATATTATACACCTTGAAGTATGCGTCATTGCTGTGCAGTAAATAGGACATAAGCATGATCTCTATATGATTATAATAGTATATTATACACCTTGAAGTATGCGTCACTGCTATGCAGTAAATAGGACAATATCATGCACTATATATGTGTATGATATTACATTATAAACATTGGAGTAGGCGTAATTGATGTGCATTGAATAGGACACCAGCATGCACTTTATATGACTTATCTACGCCATCTATATTTCATTAATGGTTTCGATGCAGTTGATACTGAATACTAAATAATATTTTAACGTGTCTAATGATTTAGATAATATCAATATTTTCGTAGAATAATGTATTCATATTTAAATGTTTGTTTTTAAAATAAAATTGTTCACATACATTACGAACCATGCATGTTAAATACATGTTTTGGCAAAACAAAATAATACACACATTTATATTCGTGAGCTTAACAATTCCTTTGCATCGATAGTATTGAAAGTGTGTTCATTAAGTAAAAATATCTTTTCAGTTGAATACAATATAGGAAAACATTTAAACTATATTTAAAAACGGTACAGTATTTTGAGTGAGACACAAAGTACAAATCTATTTCATGGTGATGACATATTTGAACTTTCAGTGTAATACCTTGATACATGTTGCAGAAGTTCGCTTCACAAAAGTATAAAAATATACTATGAAGAACCGACAAACAGATGAAATGACACACCCAGAGAGTCTGATTGAAAACAATATATCCCCGCTCAACACAATTTATGTGGGGGGTGGTATAAAACAAATAAATTACTTTCCACTTGTCGGATCTGATCAAATATAAATACTATTTAATGGTGTTATGTTCTTCAATCATTTGTTAAGTCTTTGAGTAACTTAGCTTTATTTAATATAAACAACACTATATCTAATTATAAGTTGTATTGCATTTTGGTCAAGGATTATGATTATGGACTTAAACAATTGATGTCGAATAATTATACATAGCATTCTGAGAGCCTCGGGCGACTTTTTTATGATGTGTTGCACACGTGTTCTAACACCCTTCTATAGAAATGGCAATAAACGTAAGTGGAATTAATCTGCGTGCATATATTTCCCCAAGAAAACTGTTTTTAATGAAGGTAAAGCGCTATTTGATTGACAATCGTTTTTTCACCAGATACTCTGCACTGTATGTTGATGGAAAATACAGCATACATAAATTGTTATTGTTCTCGATGTTATCAAAGATAATGAAACAGCTGGTTGTCAAAATAAAATGATAAAAACAATAATTTACAGTCCTTAAAATAGAACAGCTTTGTCAATATAACATATATCCATTTAATTAGCTTGTTCTATCAAGGGATATAATAACAACCACCTTACAATGCGTTCACTGCAATGCATCACTGTCAAAAGTATACGATATGTTTAACAATTACCTTTTTTCCATTTATTTCCATTTATTTATTTTAATTTAAATAGTATGTTCTAGCATTGTTCGTACAATTATTGAATGAGGAAATTGAATTGTAATTTAAATATATAGGGCAGTAATTTAAATATACGAATTCAAACTCCAATTCCTTGATTTCACATTTTTACTCATTCAGCAGCAATGCCTTTGAGTCATTGTTAGGACAAAAAATGTCCCAAAATGTTGTACGATACATGGTTCATCGAATTGATATTTAAATATTAACAAGTTACAACAATATGGCTTACTGAAGATGATGGCTTTGATTTCTATGCGTGCGGGCTANATTAAAAAAAAAATCACTATTTTGTTTTAAAAGAATTTAAAGAAATCTAGACAAGAATACATGACAAGTAAGGTGTGACAGTTCAACAACACACATTTTGACAATGCCTGTCTCTATGATGTGATGATGATGACACGTTCATACATTGTATGTGTTTGAACTTTTTTGATCTCAAAAACATTGAATAGACTTTTGATAATGCACATCATTGGCGTGTCATATTGTTAATCTTGTTGAATCAAGAATTATCTGAACATTCATTAGAATTGAAAAAAAGTTCAATCGACCAGAACAATCCAATTGACCAACTTTGACATTTTTGCAAAATTTTGAGAGATTGACCCCTACAAATTGCATGAACAGGTATAAAATAGTGGGTATTAATAGCTCAAGACATTATTGGCAACATGTCTGTTTAATTTATATTATCAATATTGTTTAATTAAGCATGGTATATTAATCAAAATCAGGGGTAAAGTTCAATCGACCAGTATTGACCAGAAATGACCACTTCGGGAGTATTGACCGGGGCGGTTTAAACCGGTAAAAACCGCCGGTTAAAACCGGGGGCGGTCGATTGGTGCCGATCCTGGTTACAACTCGACGATACAAGTTTACAGTAAATCTGTTTCGGTTAAATTAAACAAGATTTTGTGTGAAATGGAAATAAATAGAGATAACAAGCCTTTGTTTTTTGTTAACTGTAACACTGTTAGTGTTGTCAAGGGATGCTAATCACATGAAACAACTTTACTATCATGACATGCTTTGAAATCATGAATTGAAATGATCGCTTAAAGTTTTGCATTGTACTTGATGTAGGTTTTATATCATTTTAAATCGTTCTTGCCAGGCGTTCGGTTTGTGTTTAATGATGAGGTAAGTGTGAGTTTCGGCTTGTCCATACACCCCAAATGCTTTACCATGAACGTTCCATAATGGTGACCCAAGTTTGTTGTAATTTCCTAAGTATAGATTATGTTCTTTTATACAAAGGTGAATAAGTACTAGTATTTATACCTCGGTGTGTGCTATATTTAACTGTGCATTCTGCTTATCTGTTTAAACTTTAGTTTAGATCTAAACTGAAATTCACTATGTATTTTAGTTTTTTTTGCAAGGACATTCCACCATTTGAATTCGATGACTGATATAGATATATCATCATTTCTTTTTCGATTTCTGGGCATGTTAAAGTTAATTATATCTATGTCTGTGTCGACCTTGTCCAGTTATGGATAACTCTCTGATGTAGATTGAACCGGTTTCACATTAAGTTGTTAACATGAGCAGGAGTATTTTTGAAATTGACAAGTGCTTTTATTGGGAGCCAATGTGGTTATCTGATACTCTCTTTGCTGGATTGATCGTGCGACACATCGGCGACAATTCAGGATGCTCGATTTTGAATTCGCTGCAGTGTGGCAATCTGATGCTTCTGTTTCGGTAAAAAGCTCGTCACAAGATTCCATGTGAGAATGAATAAAGGTACAAGGAACTCTGCAGATTGTTGTGATAAATACGAATGATGTTTTTTAGATTTTCTCAATGCAAACTAGCGATATGACTTTTCGTTTGATTTGCTGGTCAAAATGTGTAGCGTTGTCTATTTACCATTGTTTTTAATTGTTGATTTTCAATTTGATTAGAGCCATATAGTCAAGGACGTCGGACATACAATAGCCGCAATGCTGTGACACACCCGGAATGAGAGTTACGTGTGAATCTATAAATTAAATAGTTTATAATAGTAATTCTTGATAAAATATTTATTTGTTTCTAATTATTTTAATCATAAGGTTTTGTCTCCAATTGTGTTATCCCACACATGGAATTACTCAATTTTGTGCTGAATGAATTTATTTCTGTTACAGGTTTACTGTTTATAAATAAGACGATAAGACAATGAAGCAATACTACACCAAATTCAAGTGTAATGAAGACGCACCTCCTAAACGAGGAAGCCAAACTCATAGCAATTTTTCAGCTATCAATCAATTAAGACATGTGTTATCTGCACGTGACGTGTTTGACTGATAGCTGTTTTGTAATTAAGAGAGGCCATATTTGTTTCGACACTACTGTCTTAGATTGGGGTTGACCTTGATTGTTTGTAATAATTAAGAAAACCAGAAATGCGCCTATTTTCAAACTAATGGCAATGCAAACTTACAACATAATATATGCTGTCCTCCAACCAAACGTAGTGACAAACTTTAATGTATACAAATAACTATTGTTGATAAAAAAATCATAAAGTGGTTAAAATGACTTGATAACATGAATTAAAAAAACATATTACCAACAAGTTTTCTAGAAATGAACATTTTTATGTATTTAACTTGAATAGATAATTCATACCATATTTGATATAATTGATTAGTCCTATCATCAATTTGCCAATAATTAATTGCATGTTTTTTACCTCCTTGCCCGTGTATTAATTGAAATTAAATACTAGTGTCATCTAAATCTGGGAATAGAAACAAAAGTTTGACATTATTGTGTACTTTAAAAAAAAATCATCCCAGGAGAAAACTTTTCCGTAAAATTAATTATCTCTTAAATTAAACAAGCCTCATTTTGATTATTTAACATGCACGTCAGATTACAATGCTAGTCACGTGAATGATATTTGTTTCACGCATCGGCAAAGCCATGACGAGTTGTATAATAACACCTAAGTTCGTTTCACATTAGTAAAGCTTATAACCAAAACTGTACAATCGTTTTTGTATTAAGCATAATATTAAAGAACTCGTCCTGATATGTTCAAGTTTATCAAACTACTTACTTTCTTAAACAAAGTTGTATTTAGCAAGCTAGCCATGTTTAGTATAAAATGCTTTAAAATTAAGATAAAATGTAATATGTATGTAGCATACAATCAACCAAAAATCACAAACGACAAACATTAGTGCATAAAATGTAATAGGTTTTGCAATTTTTTAACAAAAACGCTTGACATTGTGAAGTCAACATATATTAACCACACCCATGTGACATATATGAGTTGTTATAGGAGTGTCATATTGTACGGAAAATGTTAAATTATAAATTGGAATGTGTTTGCTATACACATTGACCTTAATTGTTCAATTTATTGCATCTTTTTTCGAATATTTTAATATTTGTTAATAAAAGGAATAGTACATCATAACAAGTCAGTTGTTTATTTTGATAAATATCTCGAGACATATTGGGGGCAAGTGTCACGATTCTCATTATGCGTTTCATATCATTCATGAATGTTGAATCTAGGAATTTAAGTCTTTTAAGATGAGACAGTTATAATTAGATGATGTGTTTATGTTAGTTTTAGATTAGATTGTTGCTAAAAAGTTCCTATGACGAGCATGAAATTTGTCTTGTTTAATTACTATAAAGTGGTTTCTTTGAAATGTTAATTGGCATTTAAACGTATGACGTTCTCCAATGTATTTCGTGCGTGTCTGTAACAATATAAGACCCTGTAGAAACAGTCTAGCCACGTCTACAGTTGCATGACGGAAGCTTCCTACACTTTTTTGTAAGAAAGAACTGGTATATTGATGAAGATATTTGACGCCGTAATTACGACTCTCATCTTGTGTATTTAAGATTGGTTCTGTGTAAAACATACATTCCTTAAAAATGCATTACTAACGAGATGAAACACTGAAAAAAATATACACTATCTTTGTTCACGATCTTCAACAAACAAGTAACACATTCACATTCGAACTCGGTAGATCGAGAGTCTCATTGAAGACGACAGAAAAACCCCAGTAAGACTCAAATGCATTCATAATGAATAAATGAGCTTTCTTGGGGAAAATAACCCTGTACACTTCAAAACGTCTACCTACACATTTATGCTAGCCAACCTACGTCCCTGAGTTGTTATGAAAAAGTAGCCGTGACAGTGAGTCAATCCCTTGGCTGTATGCCAGTTATAGTTCAGATATCTATCAAATACTCTATAACTATGTATGTAAATATCATCGTCATAACTATGTATGTAACTATCAAATACTCTATGAATATGGGTATGTAACTATCATCGGCGGAACCCACGGTATACAATATATTAGTTTGGTGTCGGGGTAATCACGTGAAATATTTTATTTAAGTAAAGTGAGTTAAACTATTTCCTCACGACCGGCGACGCGACAATATGGTAATGCAGATTCGTTTTCGTAAACAAGATAAACACATTGATTTAGTTCATCATTTAATTGCATACCTATTAAAGCTGTACGACGAAAGAGTGTTCTGGTAAGGATTCATGAAAGGTATTACTTATTGTCTTCTTTCATTATTCCTAAATGCCAACGCAATGTACTTGGAGTTGTGGCGTGAACATAACAATATTGGATACGCGAAAATTGTGATTTATAATTCTGTATTTTAAAATAATAATGATTCAAAGATGACCTGCTCCAATCCACGGTGGCGGGGACGGGAGTAATTGGTCGAGACTATGTCTAATGGTCATCGTTCCTTAATACTATCGGGGAGGCCAAAATCTTGTAGATATAAGAGGAAGGACATAAAACAAGTTTACATTTGTGAAATGGAATTAACATACAATTAGTAATTTCGATTAGTAACGTTACTTTTAACATTTACTGCTATTAATTGTAACTTCATGATCAACCATGATTAATGATACAAAGTCATATATATCTGTAAAAACTACTGTGAGTTGATTGATTGGTCGGATTACTGTTGAAAAAAGCCTTCATTTACGAACTGGTTGCGGAACTATACTTCCTGAATTTATTATCCATTAGTGACAATAAGTTATAAACACAATTTCAAAAAAGTCGAGACAAACTGGACCAGATTGTGCTAAGAGGAAATTATTGGCAATAGTTTAAGTTTTTAATGCGATTAGCCGAAATGTTAAATACAGATGGACATTTGTTTGCGCTTTTGGCCTTTGATTCGATTGAACATTGAATAAAACAATATTTGTATTTTTAATTCGCCTTTCAATTAAATTATTGCCGGCCAAAATCCGTCGAACATTTGATCACTTTTTTTTGGAATGATCGGATTTAAATTACAATTTAAACGCTTTATCATCTTCAAAGAAAACAATACAAACGACGTGGATGATGAATTCGCAAACATCACAAACTACATGGAAGTTGATCGGTATAAATTCGCGTTCGCATTTACTAAATTGAACAAATATATTGGATTCATAGACGCTGGTAACGTTATGTTACATTCACACAAACAAATGTGTGTTCCTAAAATGTATATACGCTTAATATTTAATTCGAGAATTTGCTGGAGATATCGGCCTTAATGAGATTCAAGTGATATTTGACTTTAGTTTAGGTATTCTAATTACTTGAACAGTTACACATCTGCCTTATCACCATATACACACATAACATTTTGTGAATATGCATGTCATTTAAGTTGTGTTTTCAACAAAATAATTGAAAAAACTAAAATACGGATCCCGAAATGTCATAAATAGCAGGTTGTTAAGATGGGTTGATAAAACAAATGAAGATCCTGTTCCTACTCCGACAAATATAATGCTGTAGAGGACTGCTGTTTTGTCTGTGATCGGACATTAATATGGATCCTTCCACTTGGTGTCTGCTTTCTACTTATCTCACGTTAACAAAATAATGTAAAAAAAGATGTGCTGACCTTCAACAACTAAGAATAAATCTTATGATTCATCATATTTGTTTTTGCATTTTGGGGCTGAATCTGTATGTATTGTGTGCAAATAGTTCGTGTCTCAGTGAGTTTTCCTTTGCATCTTACACCAGTAATTTTCTAAGCTTATCGAGCACATTACCAAGACTGAGACGCATGCAATAAAATCTTTCGCGACATACCAACTATGTGATTATAGACAACTAGCACTTAGTTGAGACCCGTATATGTTCTGTTGCTAGTACGGTATGTGATGTATATCTTAATCTATCGTACTGTAGCAATGTTGCTAATGGAATAGCAATAAAACAATAGAAAATATCCGATGAAAGAGACCAACTCTTCGGCCCAGAGGTATGACATATATGAATAAAACATCACTGTGGATTATTTAAATGTTATACATATTTACAAACAATGGTAACCCATTTCGTTTATTATAAAAGAAAACATTTGAAAACATTATAAACTTTTACCAGGTGTGTGACATTTTTTTCATGTAAACTGTTGTTTTTGGGTGAAGAAAAGCTTTCTTAAAAACGTAGGAAATGCATTAAGTTAGGCATTTATTACTTGTGTGTGTTTCTCTCGTTAAAACTGAAACATGCGTTGAGAATAACCGCTTTGCCCCATATTGTAAAACATGTGTACTAGTATATCAATCATAAACGAGAACTAATTGTTTTCTAAGGACTGAGCCATTACACTTAAGAACAATACGCAGCCAGTTACGTTTTTCGAATCAACCAGTTTATTAATGGAGATGAATTAATCTAGAGATGCGTTGACGTTTGATTTCAGCACGACTTGCTAATAATAAAAAATAATATAATATACAGTTGTATCGAGAGCATCAATTCCGCTATGTATTAGTACATTACGAACATATATTCTTAATTTGCTTTACCTCTGGTACATAATGTGTGTATTAAATTCCGAGTGATTTTACATAGTCTTTAAGATATATATTGTATGTGACCACAATTAACATACACACTTAGTAAGGTGCGTGTCTGAAACAAACGGCGTGACGAGTGTTTGACGAAAACAAAAGCATTTAACATAAAGTACGCATATACAACTATCATTTGATTGTCAGCAGTACGTATTCAAAGAAAATGATCAAAGGAATGTCTTAGAAAAGCATCAATACGTTAAGGAAACACACTTGTTTTAAATGCTTGTAAAATAAAGGTATTTAAGTAGCAACACTATTTTATGGAACATTAAAGATATATTGAGTTGATATCTTATACTAGTCTATATAACATCGTAAGACAGTTTAAGATAGTATTTCATACTTCCGAGTATCATCTTACATTTTAGTTCCAACATTTCTAAAGATCTATGAGAACCGTTTCGTGCATTTTGCAAATATTTGTAAACGGGTGCAGTTTGTCAGATGCGCAGTATTTTATGTTAGTATGGAACAAACCGAAAATATTTTTTTTTTTTTGCACTCGATAAAGACTTACATTTTATTAAATAATGCATTTTTTGTTTACAAATGTATAACAGTAATAGTGTTTTTGTTTTATAAAAACAGTCATGAAATATATTTATTTTAGCGCTATATGTGGTGTTTGAGGACGTGTAAAAACTATCACAGGAAGTTAAGTGAGCCATCATAAGCAACGTTCGTTATGAACAACTAAATGAAAACGTGCTTGGTGCTTCTTCCCTTGCTTTTAGGAAGGTCATTTTAACAATTTAGCTCATTTAATTATGATTTCGTAATTTCACAATTTACAAAAAAAGAAAAGAAAACGCTAGTGAATCACAGTAATGCAGATGGGTAAATGTCTATGTCACACAATCATCATATATCAAACAGCGAAACAATCGTTTAACGTGTAAAAGTAGGCTACAACCATTTATGGACTTGTTATTGAGTTTGCGAGATTGATTAACCGATATGTTTGGTTTAAGAATTCATATAGTGAAACAATTCCCGAGTGATAAACACCCATGTTTTTATTTTATTGAGAATGAAAGTAATGCATATTGAGTCGCTTATCTCTTTTCACTCCGATTGTCAGACTGTCAGATAACCACAATATGACGCTCTTTCTTATACGGTTCACATATTGTGTCTGGGAACACCGTGGATTACGTCATCGTGTTACTGCAATTCGTTTATGTTGATATGTCTTACATAATATAACACTATTTACCGTTCTTAGTGCTTTCTATTGCTTCTGGGGTCACAATACACTTTAAAAAAAACAGCATGCTATCTGGCATTTATTATTTTAGGTAGTGGTATGTGTTCAGGTTTGTCTGTGCATTCTTATGTAAAATATTAAAGACGGGCAGATCTTTTTCTACGCAAAGACATGACATATGTTCATATTATGAGGGTACCAACAGCAATATTTATGCTATGTTAATATTGAGTTTAATAATGATACATGAAAAAAGGAATGCAGTTGTATAAGCATCATAACCTACGGACACATTGTGTAAATTCTTTACAAAACCGGTTTCATGGTAATGCTCACTAGAACATCATAATGTACAGCTGACTGTTTTGAAACATTAGATTGGAATTGCAGATGCGATTTTTTCTACTAAAACCTTTACTCCGGTATCAGATATAAATTGAAATACACCTGATAAAGAGTTTATGAATGTATTTTATTTCACAATAGTTCATATTCGCTAGTTAGTATTTAAACTGTTTTAAATTTTCTCTATAACTTTAAACATTTTTTTTTAAATTTATCCTTTAAAACAAAAGTTAAAATGTAAACGTTCGTAAATGTTCCGAAGCGTTAGCCTCCAACTTAAAAGCAGCGCCTTCCCATCATTATTAAACATGTTGAATCTGAAGCGACATTTATGGATACAATGATAATGTTACATAACCAAATGTCGAAATAACCACAGCATTGAATCGAGATTACTGGCAAATTTAGATGAAATCCACGCGAAGTACAGAGTACGTGTTGCATTTGAAATTTAAATTGTCTTTGTTAATGGATTCAGTGTAACAACATAGGTGCATTGCAAAGTAATTCATGTTCTTAATGTTACATGCCAAATAAAACCACATTTTAAATAAATTAACTGCTTTTGTCGACCGCTCCTATTAAGATAATTCAATTTAGTCTATGAATAAGATATATTTCGGATCTGTTTAACATGAAATGTGCAATCTTTGATATGGATATATTATTCTACGTGAGGCGCCCATATTACATTTGAAAACAATTTATGATGCAAAATAAGAATTGCAACAATACCTTTATTGAGGTAAATGTTCAATATGAGATCCGTGACATAAACACGCCATCACCTTTTTTGGCAATGATGGAAGAGTCTTGTTTATAAAAAAAATGTCCAGTTTTCTCCACTCATCCTTAAGAGATTTGTTAAGACCTAACACAAAGTTAACCTTGCGCTACTGGAGACGGCGTTTAAGGATTCCCCATATATCAAAGTTCATTTGGGGCAGTGTCCGGAGACTTTGACATCCATTTATCACGGTCAATAAAGTTCACTACCTCCTTCTTAAGAAACTGGAGGGTATGTTTAGATGTGTGACTTGAGGCATTGTCCTGATGGAACAACATCGACTTCCGATTTGGAAAAGTTTTGGACCGTCATTTAGAAAAAACGGTTTCATTACCTGATTGATATAGAACTTGCTTTTTACTTAACGTTCATTAGACGTAACAATGTTCTTTCATATTTCACCTCTCAACTTCATGTAAAACTGCCACGATCTAACCCTCCTCTTCTGAAGGCATGCACACACAGAACATGTTCGTATTCGGAGGCGAAACGCACACTGCATGATAATTTCTTTCAACTTGCAGATGGAAAGCAAACATGCTACTCAAATTTAGTTAAGCGAATTAAACAAATAATAAAATTAACAAAATCACGAGCAGAAGTCTATATCACTTCTCTATCATGCCATTATTTTAAGAACACTAAATTGACGAGAAAATTAAATATTATTCACGATCAATGCTATAAAATCAACAAAAATAACGAGATCAACACTATGAAGACTTATGAAGACTTATTCGTTTATTTATAAAAAAATATACAAGGTGTTTAATATTTGGTGCGTGAATATCTAATATAAACCGTTTTAAAATAAACAAATAAAAAACGATTTCTGCAAGTGGAAGCAATACACTTTTTATAATATGATCAGTGATGCAACACTTTTAATGTGGCTGTGATTCAACAGATTATTTATATGATTTAATACTCCTCATATCATACAACTACACATACCATTTAAAACGGTTATTCGTAATATAATTTTATTGCCAGAGATAACATTGCTTCATTGAAATATAATTTGCGTGTACAATTGTATTTCCAAAACCTTGACTCATGGCCAGTTGCATTTTTGTCGCATACAATTAAAACTATAAATTCCCCGTACGCGTTGATTGGAAATTTCACTGTGCTTTTTACGACATTTTTTCTGCATGTGACTTGATAATAATTCCTGGTTTTGTGCATAAGAAGAGAAACATATGGTTAAATGGATAATATTTGATATCAACTACGACAGCTTTCTCAAGATTTCTCTCAAAATACACAATGTATTGGTTCTACCCAAATACATGTTCACAGGATGCCTTAGGCTGTAAACATAGGGGTGCAGCACCATGGCTCCCAAAAGTCCTACCCTTTCCCCTTTGAATCCAAATGTTCCCTTTCTTTCTGATAAGATCATTATATAGAAAGACACTTATATAAACAAAATGACCTCATTAGTGTAAAAATAAATATTTTATAAAAAACAAATTTGAGCATTAAGCATCCAATAAAAATAAGCATTTTTAAAATGAGTAGACTAACACAACATTATGATAACAGAGCTAGTTAACGTTAAGAGATATACTAAATTGATCTCAGTATTTTTTCTGTAAGAGAGTGTCAGTAATTTGAAAAGATGTTAATTCTTAAGTGCAAGATTGCAACAGGCATTACAAACTTAAAACTACTTTCCATTATTGCCCGTGTGTTGACATTACATTCTAGCAGACCGCGTGCTTTAATTTTTGTGCGAAACTTGATGATGACTCTGACTTTCAAATATGTTCTATACTCTCTTTGATGATGAGTCTTAAATATATAATTCTAGCCAGATATCCGTATGTTGTAGGTGTCTGTTCATTAAGCGTTTTCGCTTTAAGTTATCAAATTTCTTTTAACATAAATATGTTTACCCTTGGGATGACGAATCATTTATTGTGTAGTGTGGTTTGTATTTCTTTTTATATTCCAGACATTTGACAGAATTCTTTACTATTCCGGAAGCATGTAATGATTTTGTGAACATTTCGGAATTCTGACTTGTTCAGAAATTAATGTTGTTGTAATTACCGAACTCAAGATACTTTTTATATTAAAAAAGTGGTATTTGCGAAATGTTATTATTCTACAATATATACAAGGAGAGGCAATTTAAGAAAGTATTTCAGTAAATTTTTACCCTTTAATAGACCTCGTCCTGGATATGTTAGCTTTTAGAAAATCTTATTGTCGATCTCTTGCTTTTTAAATTGTCCACTGCTTCGCGAACCTCTGCAAAAGTAACTATGAATCTGTTCAACATAGAGCCAACAATAATCAACTTTGTGATGGAATTTTATTTGTGTACAATATTTTTGTATCAAGAATATGTTTTCATTAGTATGGTTGTTTGGAAATTCATTACATATTCGTTAAATGCACGTAATAAGATACACAATGTGACTATTTACGAGTTGTTTCCAACGTTTCAATGAGTTCGTTTATAACTCATTTTCGACTACATTATTGTATGAATGTTAATTTTATTATGACGATTTCAAATGGTTTAAATCTTAAACATACATGAATAATGATGACCTAATTTAGCTCACACCGTTATTCATACCTCTTTCGTAAACACTTACTCACTTGTTCGATAAAAAATATATCAAATACTATTCATTAAATACGTTTAATCATATTGTTCGTGTTTAATAGTGAACGCTTTACAAATCGTATATTTGAGCCTCGTTCTTGGAAAACTGAGCTTAATTCATGTGCGTAAAGTGTCGTCACAGATTAGCCAGTGCAGTCCATTATTGCTTATCAGGGACGACACTTTTCGCCTCAACAGGATTTTCGTTTAAAACAAACTTCCTGTAAACACTCAATAACATAAAAGCGCAAAGTTTCGTCTCTGATTAGGCTTTGCGGATGATAATTTACGCACATGCATTAAGCACAGTTTTCACAGTACGAGGCTCAGTTGATGATGCATACTACAATATTTATGACAATGTAAATATGCATGGTGTGATTGATGAATGGCAAGCTGAAAAGAAAAAAAACATCATCAGGAAATGTTTCAAAGGTCACATGTCACACATACCTACAGCTTATAAAAAGTGCTCTATTAATGTATAGTGTTTTTTTTCTTTTCCTGTCTACGTGAACCTGGCTGTTTTTTTTTTAAAGCCCAGCTGTGACGGTATCATTGTTCAAATAGGAAGTTAAGACGGTAAAAAAACATAAGATCATGGACATAAATATATACCAAAACGATAAAGCCATCCTTGCTTATTTAGTCTTCGTTGACAAATNGGCCAGTTGCATTTATAACCCTGACTTATGGCCAGTTGCATGTATAACCCTGACTTATGGCCAGTTGCATTTATAACCCTGACTTATGGTCAGTTGCATTTATATCGAATACAATCAAAACTATTAATAACCCGTACGCGTTGATTGGAAATTTCAGTGTGCTTTTTACACTTTGTGCAACTACGACAGCTTTCTCAAGATTTCTCTCAAAATACACAATGTATTGGTTCTACCCAAATACATGTTCACATGATGCCTTAGGCTGTAAATGCAATCAGGGCTCCAGCTAGGCCTAAACAGAGGGGCGCAGCACCATGGCTCCCAAAAGTCCCACCCTTCCCCCTTTGAATCCAAATGTTCCCTTTCTTTCTGATAAGATCATTATATAGAAAGACAATTATATAAACAAAATGACCTCATTAGTGTAAAAATAAATATTTTATAAAAAACAAAATTGAGCATTTAAGCATCCAATTAAAATAAGCATTAATTTTTTTAAATGAGTAGACTAACACAACATTATGATAACTGAGCGTTAAGAGATATACTAAACTGCTCTCAGTATTTTTTCAGTTAGAGAGTGTCAGTAATTTGAAAAGATGTTAATTCTTAAGTGCAAGTTAACAGCAGGCATTACAAACTTAAAACTACTTTCCATTATTGTCTGTGTGTTGACATTACATTCTAGCAGACCGCGTGCTTTAATTTTTGTGCGAAACTTGATCATGACTCTGACTTTCAAATATGTTCAATACTCTCTTTGATGATGAGTATGAAATATATAATTCTAGCCAGATATCCGTATGTTGTAGGCGTCTGTTCATTAAGCGTTTTCGCTTTAAGTTATCAAATTTCTTTTAACTTAAATATGTTTACCCTTGGGATGATGAATCATTTATTGTTTAGTGTGGTTTGTATTTCTTTTCATATTCCAGACATTTGACAGAATTCTTTACTATTCCGGAAGCATGTAATGATTTTGTGAATATTTCGGAATTCTGACTTGTTCAGAAATTAATGTTGTTGTAATTAATGGCTGCTCTGAGTTGAGCTTTACTGAACTCAAGATACTGTTTATATTAAAAAAGTGGTATTTGCGAAATGTTATTATTCTACATCATATACAAGGAGAGGCAATTTAATAAAGGATTTCAGTAAATTCTTACCCTTTAAAAGACCTCTTCCTGGATATGTTAGCTTTTGGAAAATCTTATTGTCGATCTCTTGCTTTTTAAATTGTCCACTGCTTCTCGAACCTCTGCAAAAGTAACTATGAATCTGTTCAACATAGAGTCAACAATAATCAACTTTGTGATGGAATTTTATTTGTGTACACTATTTTTGTATCAAGAATATGTTTTCATTATTATGGTTGTTTGGAATTCATTACATATTCGTTATATGCACGTAATAAGATACACAAGGTGTCTATGAACGAGTTGTTTCCAACGTTTCAATGAGTTCGTTTATAACTCATTTTCGACAACATTATTGTATGAATTTTAATTTTATTATGACGACTTCAAATGGTTTAATTCTTAAACATACATGTATAGTGATGATCTAATTTAGCTCACACCGTTATTCATACCTCTTTCACAAACACTTACTCACTTGTTCGATAAAAAAAGATATCAAATACTATTCATTAAATACGTTGAATCATATTGTTCGTGTTTTTAACAGTGAACGCTTTACAAATCGTATATTTGAGCCTCGTTCTTGAAAAACTGAGCTTAATGCATGTGCGTAAAGTGTCGTCACAGATTAGCCAGTGCAGTCCATTATTGCTTATCAGGGACGACACTTTCCGCCTGAACAGGATGTTCGTTTAGAAGAAACTTCCTGTAAACAATAAATTACATAAAAGCGCAAAGTTTCGTCCCTGATTAGGCTTTTCGGATGATAATTTACGGACATGCATTAAGCACAGTTTTCATAGTACGAGGCTCATTTGATGATGCATACTACAATGTTTATGTAAATGTAAATATGCATGGTGTGATTGATGAATGGCAAGCTGAAAAGAAAAAAAAACATCATCAGGAAATGTTTCAAAGGTCACATTTCACACATACCTACAGATTATAAATAGTGCTCTATTACTGTATTGTGTTTTTTTTCTTTTCCTGTCTACGTGAACCTGGTTGTTTTTTTTTAAAGCCCAGCTGGGACGGTATCATTGTTCAAATAGGAAGTTAAGACGGTAAACAACATAAGATCATGGACATAAATATACACCAAAAAGATAAAGCCATCCTTGCTTATTTAGTCTTCGTTGACAAATAACAGTTTTCTCAACAGATCGCAATTTAAATAAGAAAACATTGATTTGAAGTTACATGTTTTTTGTTACCAACAATCTGTATGACGTATCTCATAAAAATTCAG
Source organism: Dreissena rostriformis (assembly GCA_007657795.1). Taxonomy (NCBI): domain Eukaryota; kingdom Metazoa; phylum Mollusca; class Bivalvia; order Myida; family Dreissenidae; genus Dreissena; species Dreissena rostriformis. Next base: position 8,663 of record VMBQ01002132.1, on the reverse strand, counting down.
ATAAAACGTCGTGTGCGGTTGATAAACATGTGTCTATGTAATATAACCGTCTAACACGGATAGTTGTTAAGATACAGTGTGTTGTAATAGTACATATTTGCGTTTTCTGCGATCAACATCTCTTAATTTTAAAGTGCTTCAACAAAGGATAACATAACACTTATTATGACTTTTTATANCAGACAGACAGACAGACAGACAGACAGTTAGACAGACAGACAGACAGACAGACAAAGGTCCCCCGAGATAACACGAGATCAAACGCAGTATTTCGTTGATGTGTCCAATCTTTATTAATTGAAAGATCTTTGACTTGTGAATCCAGTAAATAGCTCTGTTCAAATCGCTTAAAGTGCTTAACCGATTTGCTTTATCTTCAAAGATTTTGTAAATTTTTAATCTTTGGTTAAATCAGGAAGTCCATTTGAAAACAATAAAGAGACAATGTGAATGACATACAGTTTGTTTTTCTGTTCATGTCTTCGCGAACCTGGCTTTTTTTTTTAAAGCCCAGCGGCGACGCTATCATTCTTCAAATAGGAAGGTTAAGACGGTAAAAAACATAAGATCAGGAAACATTGATTTGAAGTTACAAATAGTTTAGTTATCAAACAATCTGTATGACGCATCGTATAACCACAAGTATTCGCTTAAAACGCCGTGTGCGGTTGATGTGCGTGTTTCCATTTAATGTACCCGACTAAGACGGATAGTCTTTAACATACATTTCATCGTTATACTAGTACATTTGTATTACATATTTGCGATGTCTGCGATCAATTTCAATTTGGTCTGAACATTAATCAACCAAGATTAACCTTACGATTATTATGATTTTATTTTTTAAATTACATTCTAGACTGTGAACGTCACCGGTTTTGTTTTATAAGGCGCTATATTGTGAATAATTATAATATGTTTACTAACCATATTTTGATTGTTATTGATAAAAGATTAACTATTCCAATGGCAGGGTTGTTTTCAGGAACATTTATAACTACATGTTCCACCGTCGAGACGGAATAACGTTGTTAAATGAGCCACGCCATGCGATAATGGGCCTTTTGCTATGTGCGGCCAGCGAAGCACCAGACCAGCCTACCCAGTCGCGCAATCTGGTAATGAGCTGCGCTGTTCGCCATTAAGTCAGGCAATGTTTCGTGGTCTCATTAGCGGACAGAGTACATTCAGGCCAGACTGTGCGGATGCGCAGACTGGGCTGGAGCAACGTAAGCCACATATGGCCTAAGACACATTTTCGCATGACGCGGCTCAAATATAGTGACATTATAGCAAAGTAAAATCACTTTTCATTTTTTAAGAAAAGATAGTTATTTTAACCGTCATTCGTTTGCAGAAAAACTGGTGTATTGAAAGCATACGCAAATAACTACAGGTTAACATTGTAATCCTGAAGAACTTATCATCATATCGTCGATGAGAATGTATTGATTTGAGTTAGTATCATCTTTGAATTTGACATTTATTGCCGATATAAGTCTGTAAACTTCTTAATACTGAACTGAATTGATTTCTTATTTCTAGATTCATCATCAAGGGATGGTCGTATGACACACAGGGTAATACAAAATTGTGTAGGGAAATGTCTAAGAGCGGTAAAGATCTGTTTGCGAGTATCGAACTGTCCCAGAGATATATTGTTCTGAAACGCACGTCCGCGATGTCGCTATTTTATCGGAAATAGTGTCAACATAATCATTGATACCAAAGCAAACATGTGAAATATTGGTTTCCGACAGGAGTGGTTATATCTAAGTTCACTTTAGAACGAAATCCTTCATTGATAAAATCCTGAATACAATCTCGGTCACACAATCCCAGAGGTAAACAGACGATGTTCAAGATGGCAATCCTTTCGGTAATGGAGACCCGAAATGCGGGTAAATAATATGTGTCGTGTTCTGAGAAATCTGGGCAAAATGCTTGTGCGTTAATTGTCATCCCAGATTAGCCTGTGCAGTCTAATCAGGGACGACAATTTCCGCTTTTATGGATTTTTTCGTTTAAATGATGTCTCTTCTTAGCGTAAATCTAGTTTTGGCGGAAAGTGTCGTCCCGGATTAGCCTGTGCGGACTGCACAGGCTAATATGGGATGACACTTTACGCACATGCATTTTGCCCAGTTTTCTCAGAACGCGACACATATCACGACTGAGCCTTTACAGAGCAATACATGGATGCCAATTTACGATACAAAATTGTTTTCCATTTAAAAATATACATTCAGATTATTGTAAACAGATCCTACATTTTGATATCATACTGGATAAGCTAGGTTTCGGAGAAGTACGTTTTAAGGAAGTAAGAAAAGTACTTTATAAACAACGAATATCTGATATGTAACAACTGTTTACAATAGGTCACAAGACCCAATTACCCAAATGTGTAACCGCTAGTTCAATTAACCATGGATAGAATTTGGAGACACGTGTCTCTTTTTTTTACTGGCATGAGGCATAAATCTTTAGAATTGGGAAATATTAGGTCAACATTTTGAATAAATATTAATATACCAATTACTACCAAATATGTGTGCGTTCGAAAATTAAAAAAATGATAAGCATTAACCAATTGTTAAAAGTATAACATCGGGGCCCTCATGTACGAAGATCAACCAAGTGTAAAATTGATAGCCTGTATGACAGCTTTCAACTCCATTATTATTCAAGCGTAGTAATTATAAAATTGAATTAAATCGTAAGTATCTTCTTACATATCGGTCGCGCTTTGAGAAAACGGGGTTAATTGCATGTGCGTAAACTGTCGTCCCATATTAGCCTGTGAAGACGTTTACATATTTCCGTTATAGTGGGAACACTAAGTTTTAACAGAACTTAATTATTATCGTAGCATTTAGTTGTTTGTACGTGCGCAACTTGCAATATGGCATGTTCGTTTCAAAGTTAATTTCTTTCGTGTCATTCTACTTGTATTTTTTTTTAAATAACATATTTATATAGTTTTCTTTAAAGATACAAATTGTACTTTTCTGCAAATGATATACTGTTTTCCTCATGGGTATTTCGACCTATTGGAGCTTAATAAATTTAACTATCATTTGTACTTTTGTTGTCATAAAAACCATGGTAGTTTCAAATAAGACTGCAGTGGCGTTTTTAAGTTAAAATTTTCAATTCACTTTAAATATTGTGTTTGCACAACTGTTCGCGAGAACTTTACACGAAGAACATGCTAAAAATAACTCAAATATTCTCCTGAAAGCATTTTAATATTACCGGTATTTAATAACCAATGTACAAATTGGTTTGTAAACGTGGAAACATTGATCATTTTCTCATGATTCGAGTATTACTAAGACCTCGTGGTATCGAGGTTCTTTAACAATAAATGATTTGAGTATTTTTGGGCCAAAGCAATATTCTGGTTTATTGCCAGAAACCACATTCTGTCCATCACGCCATCTGAATGTGCATTCGCAACAAACATCTCACATGTCACGTTCGAATTGAAACATTCAATTGCCTTGTTTTCATTGAGATTCAAATTTGGTAATGTTTCAAACTGAACGCCGCCGACTTTGTCGACGAGAAGTCTAAAGAGGTATACGTCATCAATCCAGAAAAAAGGCGTTGTTCTAGAAGCCTCATATAAAGAAGAAATGAGATCACCAGTCAAAATCACAAAATAGCCATTACAGTAAGTCACCGGATAGTGTTTCATGTTTGGAAATAAGCTGGCGTCTATTTTCCATTTTCCCGTCTTTCGTTGGATTTCGCTGGTTCCCTTTTTTTGCACTGGGCATCAAATATGTTTTTTCTCTCCGAAAAAGTTGTTAAAAATCTTATCGAACATCTTAAACACATTCAGAAACACATCATCGTCAATTTTAACAACGTATTTTGCATGACTACAGTATTCAGTCACCCACCGAATTCCTAGTACGCCCTTATGTGAAAGATTTATATACGAGTCCATAAAGTTGCCTTGTATGATGTCTTTGTGCATAACGCTTTCGTGCTCAATGAGGACTTGCGTGGAGTCTTTTTCCGGTCGCCCAACCAGAAAAGCAATCCGTATGGTGTGGTTTCAAAACATCCGGTGGTTGGCCAAGGTTTCCCGGATGGCGGCGTGCCGCAGAAAGTTCTCAGTGGCCGTGTGCACGAGCACCACGAACGACATATTGGGGCTCGAACTGCAGAAAAACTCATTGTTGATAAGGAAGGTGTTGTTGGCAAGCGTTAGCGGGTACGTTGGCGGTGGGGTGGTAACACTGACGTTTTGCCGTTAGTTGTAGACGTTAATGGCGATTCGGAACTAGCTCACATTTCCCTAACAAACGGTTATTGTTGCAAAAATAATATGCGCGCTGTCCCAGGGAACCGCAACAACTCTCGGCCTCTTCAGAAAAGAAAGCGACCATTTAAAAATTGCCGCTCAAATTATACAAAGATTATATTAAAAACGGACGCCTTCTTGGCCCCTCCCCGCTCCCCCACAAAAAAAACGACAACAGCACAACAACAACAACAAAGTAGTTGTCTCGGTCCACTATCACATTCACAGCCCATCCTCTTCTATCATGTTTTATCAAAACTAGCCCGGCCTGGGCAAGGCTAGTCTCCGGACACTTACAATGATTAATCGAATATCACGTTATTGATAATACTCTCGAAAGAGTTTATTTACCCATTATTGTCAATATCAACATTAGGAACGAAAGTACACTCCCCCACCAAGATATAATTTTAATAGAAAATTCATAAAGCCGGTAAGGAAAGATGGAAAAATTTTAAAATACAATGCGATAACAAGTTCATTGACCCGCCATAAAATGCTAACTTTAACGTAGACTACCACTCATATCTTTCAAAATTAAATAACGCTCCAGACAACTGTATATAAGAAACGCATCCCCTCCCCCCAACCCCCCCCCAAAAAAAACACAACAATATATATATGTGTGTATTTATGCTATATAAATAATTACGCCACAATTTAAAATGAATGAAGTTATTACACATTATTTTACAGAATTCGGCATAACATTATATCAAATGAAGTCAATCAATCGGGCTTGCCTATAGTGAATACCCACTACTGCTTACCGTAAATAAAACCGAATTACCGTAAATAATACCATTTAACCGCAAATAATACCGTTTTACCGTACTTTATACCGTATAACCGCCTTACGATAATTAAATTTTGTTCGATTGCATGAGTTTGAATACTGAATACTGGTTGTAATTGGATGTTTTGCTAACTGACCCCATTTTATTTTAATGTGATTATTTTCATATATAGTCCCAGGATGGGAGGTAATTTCTTGTATCATAAAGCATAACATTGTATTACAGTATTAATCAAATTCGATAAATTTCGGTCCTGGTCAGCTTAAAATTGCGACTTGTTTTGACCGTTTAATTTTGTTCAAACTTATGACATAGAGGATATTTGTTCATGTCAGTGTAAGATCGTTTGTTATTTCACGAGTGATAATAGAAAATATATTTTCACGAGTGGCTCAGCCACGAGTGAAATAACAAACGATCTTACACTGACATGAACAAATTTTCTGTTTCTTTTATGCCCCTTTTTCAAGAAAATAATTAATTATAATTTCCCTTTCGCTGAAAAGTGACCCTCTCTCCCGTGGCGTGCCTCAATACATTGAAATGACGTCATTTTTGACGTCATTTGTTGACGAAATGAAGTCATTATTCCAGGGAAATTCTTCAGTTAAACTCTTTAACAATGTAAATAAACGGTAAAAAANCGTGGTGATTGTTAGAATGGCCTGAAATCGTGCTGGTTATTAGGACCACGTGGACGGAAACGAGGTGTGTAATTGGCGAAGACTGCTCTTACAGACCTTTGCATAGCATTACCTATTCGCCGGAAGCAATAAAGCGCTGGATGTTGAGAGCCACATTTAAAACAGTGTTGTGCATACGGACAGTTAACCGATGAACAATAACGCATATTGTTATAAGAATAGCAAGACCTTTGCTCAGACGATAGAACATATGTTGCAGGATACATAGCCATTATCCATAATTCTGGATCGAGGGAATCCTAACGACAGTTTGGATTGTGTGCAATTTTGAAACGGATTTGCCGATCATATTGAAACGGAATTGCCTATCATACTCTGCCCATCCGGAGAAACGCGCCGCAGAGACTCCTATATTGTGCATGTACAGAAAAAGCCACATGTTTCACGAGAAAAATAGCCATATAGATAAGAAAAGCATCAGTCCACATTTCAATTTTGTCAAAATTCTTGACAACCCCTTTAACAGACACAATTAGTTCCCCCTTAACAAACTGTACCTTTTGTAAAGTAATGTCGTTATGTTTGGGGAGCAACGACATAAGTTCATAAAATCCCCATTCCAAATGTTTTGACTTACCGTAATTGGCACATGGTTGAACATATAAAATACACCTTGATCGTTACTGTATCACAGTGGTTCCGCTGGGGCAGGTGCCACTGGTCCATGCTGGTTCCCGATTGTGCACCGACATCCGGCGTCTCCATGGCCCGCAAACCCTCCGCTACTTCCAGTCTACGTTTACTCGAGCGCGGTGGCATGGTATTATGGAATTAATAACCCGAAAAATTTCATTCACTGAAACCGACATTATTATAACAGCAGAGTGAATCAATATGGTGATGACGTCATCTACTACACTGCTTCAACTGCGTCAGCAGATAATTAGTGCACAACAGAAGGTTTAATTTATGTGAATTTGCTCTAGTAACAAATTTATCATCATTGATTTTTTAAGCAAAGGTTATAGTTATTATTAACTGAAATCGTATACCTTATATCAAATCATGCACTGTAACGACCACGTGGTGACCACGTTTTTTTTTTAACAAACTTTACTTTATTTAGTAAATATATATTTGTGATTATATCGTTGCAAACAAAACAAATTCAAAACCAAACATAAGAACTAGCTCATGAACAGATTTAACAAGACCACGTGCTCACGGCGACGATCCGTGTAATTTATTTTTTTCTCTTTAACAGGATTAAAAATAAACAATGCTGGATAAGAAATAAGTGTGACTACATTTTACCAATGAAGAAAACATGATTGAATAAACAGAACAGGAAGTACCGTCAAAAGCAACTCTTTTTTTGTTTGTTTTCATTTTAAAATAAATTTTTAATAAGCAATGAATGTAACTTACTCAGCAATGAGACAACAGGATAAAAGAACGCAAGTGGAATTGCAGCCCGTCATATACTATGGTTCAGCGCCCCATGCGGGAGAATAATTTACATGAAAGCTTACTGTTGTGTGACGGATAACTCGTATATATATATCAATATAGTTAAATAGCTTGCGTTGGATAAAATGGTTTATTCTGGAGCGGACAAACATTAGTTATCACATACCATAGAGTTTGAGACATAGCCGCCGATGCAGCATATTGATTTATGTATGCATTGTTCTGAATGAAAAATTTCCTTCGATATTCGATATCAAAGAAGTGTGTTGTGAATATTCATCCAAATGTTGAACATATTTTCAATTTAATGCTAGTATGTTATTATATATTTTGTTGCATACAAACGAATTTTGTAACATTGTTATGTACTCAATATGCAAGATTGAATTCTATATGTTCAAAAGGGTGTAGGCTTAGTAAAGCTGTTCAAATGTAAACTGCCGCCGTAATTTGGATGTCTTATAAATTGCTGTTGCTAAATGATTGTACAATAACAAAACGCTAATTGATTTATTTATTTCAAAACAATAATAGGAAACATGGATTTGCATTTATGTGTTCACAAATCAGCAATATCACAGATAATTAAATTAGATCACAGTGTTAATCATGAGAACAGGTTAAAATATCGCACCAAAATCACCATAATCACCTTCAAAAAATAAAATAAAATAATAAACCGTGAGCCGTTTCATTAATGATTGCAGCGCAGTTGCAATTGCGAATGCAAAGTTGCAACTTGTTTTCATCGATTTGCAACTCATGGCTTAATCCGTTTCAACATGCGGTTGCAACTTTCAGTGGGTTAAACACCACTTATTCCGAAAATCGTGACGTCATTTACGCGCGCGACTGTCAGACGAACTATAAACAAAAATGGCGTCGAGAAATTTTTACTGGACTCGCGAATATACAAACGTCCTAGTTGACGGTTATGTCCAGTATCGGGAAATTCTTTTCGGAAAATTCTCTGAAAAAGTCACAAATTAACACAAAAAAAAGAGCAAGACATTTTTTGCTGTTTAAGAATCGTACGTATTGTTTTATGCAAGTTTTTTCAGTTGACAGCAGCTGACAATGGGCCACTGCGGAGATTCTGTGTGTGAAATGTTTAATTTNTTCTTTCAACTTGCAGATGGATAGCAAACATGCTATTCAAATTTAGTTAAGCGAATTAAACAAATATTACAATTAACAAAATCACGAGCAGAAGTCTAGATCACTTCTCTATCATGCCATTATTTTAAGAACACGATCAGTGCTATAAAATCAACAGCAATAACGAGATCAACACTATGAAGACTTATGAAGACTTATCCGTTTATTTATAAAAAATTATACAATGTATTTAATATTTGTTGCGTGAATATCTAATCTAAACCGTTTTAAAATAAACAAACAAATAACGATTTCTGCAAGTGGAAGAAATACATT